>ML833442.1:70317-95202 GCA_009831015.1 Picea engelmannii
TGTCTCAGGATTTATCTCTGATACCCTGATTCTGATTCTGAAGATTTCAATGTTCATCCTCTAAATATCTTCAACTAAGAGATTCTTAAGTGCTTGTTAGTTGGAGTTGTTTCCCTTTTCTTTTCCTCTGTCCATCACTTAAACTATTAAAGATCCAGTGAATGTGTTATCTTGCCCTGTGAAGGTTTTCTTTGTCATTTCTGGTTGTTTCTCAGATTTGATTAATTTCAGATTCCATAGCCCAATGGATGTGTAAGTTGTCTCAGCCAATTTATAAACCCTTTTTTACAACAAAACCCAATGTTCTCATTACCTAGCCTAATATCATTTTCAAACAAAGCTATATTAGACAGAGAGATCCCTCTCTGAGTCTTGGAGGGCTAGATCCAGGACTCGAAGCGGTTCTGATGTTGCCTCTGTGATTGCCTTTTCAGCCTTGGGCAAATTTACAGAGTGCTAACACAGTCGAGGACATACATACTTATCGTATTGGACCTTGACACGTCTTTTATTCTCTTTGATGGTCGTAGAGGCGTCTCGATGTTGCTCATGTAGACTCTCTAGGTGTATGAGGCGTTGTTCGAGATCAAAAGTGTCAGGTAGGAGCACAACTGCCAATCTAAGAGAAGTGATCTCGCACTCAATAGGTAAGATCGACTCCACACCGTGTACTAACTGGAAAGGAGAAAAACCGATGGAAGTCTTGACCGAGGTTCGGTATGCCCAAAGTGTTGGATAAATCATGATATGCCAGTCAGATTTGCTCTAGCTGACATTTTTCTACAAAATGGTCTTGAGAGACTTGTTTACGGCCTCTACTTGTCCATTTTCCTGGGGGTAGTAAGGGGAAGAATGACCATGCTTAAATCCCAGTTTAGATGCTAGTTCTTCCATCATCTCATTATGAAAGTGACGGCCATGATCAGTGACAATATCACTCGACATTCCGAACCTGGCTATAATTTGATTGAATACGAAGAAGGCGACAGTTTTCCCATCGGATTTAACTGTAGGCATGGCCTCAACCCACTTAGTAAATTAGTCTACGACCACGATAATGTGTTGATGCCCCCAGGCCGAAGTTGGGTTGCAACCCACAAATTCCACCCCCCACTTGGTGAAGGGACCGACAGAAATGACTAGATGGAGAGGAGTTGGATGAGAGAGCATTTTTCGAGTGAACACCTAGCAGGGGTGACACTTCTTAACCGCTTCGATGCAATATTTAAAAATAGATGACCAAAAATAACCGACTCGCAAAATTTTTTGGGTTGTTGCAAGCTCGGATAGATGACCACCACAAGCCCCACTGTGGCAGTTGTTAAGGACATACTCAACTTCTTCGTGAGTTAAACAACGACGCATGATATTGTCCACTCCTCGATGATACAAGGTGTCGACGATGATAAGATAGTTCCTAGCTTGGTATTGTATAGGTCATTGGTCATCTCGCGAGAGATGCTGAGGGAACTTCAAAGTTTGAAGATAGAGAACGACATCTCCATACCAGGGGTTTGACGACGAGACAAGGAAAATGTGTTCATCTGCAAATGAATCAACATGAATAACATCCCCATCTGGCTGAGAGAAGTTGGATATTAACTCTGCAAATACTAGTGATTTTTTGGACTTCGCAGAAGAAAAATCGAGATTGAATTCTTGTAGAATGACAATCCACTTATTGTACTTTCCCCCTATGATACGCCTTGTAAGGACGTATTGAAATGGATTGACATCAACAATCACAGTAGTTTTTCAAAGCAATATACAATGTTGTAATCGTTGGACTGTGTGAATAGCAGCTAAAGCTATCTTTTCAACATGAGAATATTTGAGTTCAGGGTCAACCAAGTTTCTACTAAGATAGTACACGACGTGCTCACAGAGCTCATCATCCTCTTGAACCAACACCATACCAATCGTCTCTTCAGACGCGGTGCCATAAAGCAAGTAATCTCAACTGTAGTTCGGAGGCTTCGGTAGAGGCGTCGATACCAAGGCTTTCTTCAAAGCATTGAAAGATTCCTGGGCTCGCTCATCCCAGATAAAAGGAGTGTCCTTCTTTAAGAGACGCATGAAACCCTTAGTAATATTGGCATAGTTCATTATAAACCGTCGTAAAAAGTTAGATTTCCCCTGTAAACCTTGAATTTGGCAAATAGTGCGTGGGGGAGGCAATCAAAGTATTGCCTACACCTTTAACAGATCTACCATGATCCTAGTCTCAGAGACTAAAAATCCTAGAAGTCGACCTAACCTAACACAAAAGATGCATTTATGAGGGTTCAGACAGATGCAATAATGGCGACATCTTTCAAAGACTAGTTGAAGGTGCGTAGGGTGATCCACTCTCTTATGGGAGTGAGTAGCAAGATCGTCGAGATAGGCTTTGACTATATGCTTGAGTTCGTGAAATGTGAAGGTCATAGCACGTTGGAAGGTTCTCCGGTGTTCTTAATGGCGAAAGGCATCTTTCGGTATGAGAAAGTACCCCAAGGAAAAATAAATGTCGTCTTATGTTGGTCCTTAGGTTTAACCTGAATTTGGTTATACCTTGAAAATCCGTCCATGAAACAAAAAACTTCGCTCCCCGCACACTCATCGAGAATCTGATCGATGAAGGGTGTCGGGAAGTTGTCTTTAGGATAGGCTTTATTCAGGTCACGAAAATCCATGCATACGCGGATGGTTCCTTGTTTTTTATTCACAAGAACGGGATTGGATACCCATTCAGTCAAGGGAACCGGGTAGATAAATCTAGCATTAAGCATTTTTTCTACCTCTACCTTAATAGCATGGGCCTTCCTGGGATTGACAGCTCTAAGACGTTGTCGAACATGCTTAGCATCTGGGTAAAGTTTTAATCTCATGTTCGATAATTCGAGGGTCGATTCCTGGCATCTCTTCATATGACCAAGTGAATACTTCTCGTAATTCTTTGAAGAGCTTGGTGTGGATCAGAATTTCTTCTGGCGAACAATCTGCACCGATGTATACATTTTCAATCTTTCTAGGGGTACGAGAGATATCAATCGTGACAGTAGGAGAGATAGTCGCCATGTTTCCTTCGGCATAAATGTCGTGCGTATCGAGTGGAACTACGACATGACCGACTATCTCACTCAAAGTAGATCTAAAATCATCTTGTTCGATTTTGGCAAGCTTTGGGAGAAAATAAGAACGATGATGCATATCATCCCAAGGCTTGTCAGAACCATTCATGGCGTCTATGATGGCTTCATCTGAAGGCAAAGTATCATCGAGGCAGCCATGTGAAAAATATGATGAAGTGGCCCACACGGGATTTAGAACAGGATCCTCCTTGTCCATCGGCAAGGTAATAGGATCTTGATCGACGAAAGATTCAAGAACAGCTTGATATGCAATCTCTATTGTTGATAGTGGCATGGTCATTCCAGCATGTGACTGACCTTCACAAGACGCAGTCGAGGGAGGTAGGGTCCAAAGATCATTAAAATAGGAAGTGCGGAAAGGGACAGACCTCTCTAACGAAACGAGCCTACTGGACATGGTGTATATATGGTGAACCAGTGCCATGAAATCGAAGGTACCATAAGGGATGAATACATTCTGACACTGATATTCTTAGTTGTCGGCTGAGAATTGTCGATCACGGGGATCGACGATCCAACAAATGCATTGGGGCTAGCGTAAGCAAAGGATCAATGGTTGATCTCACAATCTTCCCATTGTGAGGAAAACAAAGAGTATGGAAGACAGATGATATGATTGCAGTCATAGCATAAGTCCAATTGCGTCCTAGTAACAAGTTATAATCGAGGGGCGCATCAACCACCTCGACATCCACCTCTATCGTCTTCCCACCTAACTGGATCAGAAAGGCAGGAACAATATCGTGAGGGTGGAAGGAATGACCGTCAAAAGCAGTCAACAAGGTCAGAGACTGAGAAAGGGTCGGAGAGCCGAGGGCTTTCCAATAGACTAGGGACATCACACATGTTGTAGTGCCTTCATCAACAATAGTACGCTTGATGATATACTTCGAGTAACCCATGTGGATTTGAAATGCCACATGGTAAGGCAAGCGAGGCTTCACATGTATGACGTCAAACTTGATAACTTTCCAGACACAAGGATCTAGAGCTCCTAACACAGATAGCAAGGCATTCCTCTGTGAAGGACATGTTTGGAGTACCTCTAGAGCCGACATCGCACAAGGGGTTTGACCCATGTCCTCAACAATAGCGTAATTATGGGTGGCTCTAGCATTAGGATTGTGGGTATGTTGGCATATTTATAGACAGAAGATGCAGGTAGCGTATTTGTCATTGATGGCGAGATCAACACGATTAGCAGCGCAACGAATTGATGGCGAGATCAGCACGATTAGCAGCGCAATGAATTGATGGCGAGATCAGCACGAGCAACAACGCAACGATGATGGCATGGCAAGATTAACAGTGAAGATCAACAGTGAGCATTGGATCACCCACTCAGAATTCTCGATGACCATCAGATCTGAATACAGATAGGAGGAACGCGCAAAAGAGGAGAACAAATCTCAGACGTTGGATTTGAGCGCGAGGACCGACCATCGTTGGATCCAAAAGAAGGAGCATGATCTTTAAGTACAAAATGAAGTGGGATTACAAAGCCCCAAAAGCAGGAGGATCGTCCATCGTCGAGGAGGACACGTGGCGAGCGATTAGAATTTCACTGACTTGCACATTGGAGGAGTCAACGGAGCATGGTGTGGGAACTCGCGATATGCAATATCCCGAAATGATTTGGGCCATCGGATCGAGGATTGATTTGAACCCTTGGATTGAGGGTTGTGGACCGTTGGATGCAGACTACACGTGGCGAGAGGTCATCCTTTCACTGACTGGAAAGTCAAAGGAAGGAGGAGCTCTATCCTTTGAAATCGCGAAACGCGAAACCGCGATTCAATCTAAGTCATTGATCAAGGGAGAGTGTTGACCGTTGATCTAGCTCCATTTTGGAGTTTCGGATACCGGGAGTTGAAGGAGTCAAGGAGACTCATGACAAAAGTTGTGAATCACACAGGGCGCTTTGTGGATAAGCGCCTGGTCACCATCGATGGTCACGAGAAGGGAAGGAGCCAATCCAGCGAAGCTCCATTTTGGCGATCGTGACATAAAGAGTCGAGACTCTTCGTCACATGAGTCCCGAAGTTGCAAATCGCGAAGCGCTTTGTGGATAAGCGCCAGGTCACCGCCGATTGTCACGAGAAGGGAAGGAGCTAGTGTAGCCAAGCTCTATTTCGACGATCGCGACATGGAGAGTCAAGACCCTTCATCACAAGAATGCTGAAATGCGAAATCGCGAAATCAATTTTGCTTAGCGTTCGGTCACAACCAGTGGGCATATGAGATAATCGCGAGACCCTGCGGAATTAATCCAACGGTGTTGATTAATTGGGAATATGATCGAAGGGCTACTGTTGCACTTCATTGTTAATTGATCAGTTACAATTCAGTTAGCAGAACTGAATCATAGTTCTTGGACATTTGGCGATTCAGTTGTTGATGCGTTTTCTTGGAGATTCAAGGTGTAACTGAATAGGTGGTATAGGATAAAATGGAAATGCAATGACTGTGGTAGGTTGGTTGTTCGAACAGGAAAAATGATTTGAACTGTAAGAAAGGTAAAATTACAATATGCATAGTGTGAGATAAAACTCAGAGATGTTGAACAGATAGAAGCAAGAGCAGAATTGCAGAGCAGTTTGAAGCAGAGCAGATAGAAGCAGAGCAGAATTGCAGAACAAATAAAAGCAGAGAAGAATTGCATAACATAGAAGAAGTGGTAAGAATTGAAACACCTGTATTGTTGGTTATTCAATCATTTATTTATAATCAGGGAGGTTGGGTGGTGCTAGGGAGGACTGTAGTCCTCTGTTATTCAAGTTGGTGCTTGAATACTGAAAGTTGAAGCTTTCATCTGGTTGTGGCTAGAAAAACAGGGTGGCGGGGTGGTTCTTGGGAAAACACAGAGTTTTATGTATACAAGTTGGTTCTTGTATAAGTGGAAGTAGGTGCTTCCATCGATTTGGTGCTGGAACACTCAGGGAGTTGGTGCTTCCTTCTAGTGGGTGCTAGAGAAACCAAAGAGTTGGTGCTCTAAAAAAGTTGGAGCTTGTAAAACAGAGGTAGTAGCCTCACTTTGAGTTGGTGCTCAAACATAGATGATGTACAGAACTTAAAAGACTGCCTCTCATTTGAAGAAGAAGAGGTTTTCTCCCTTTATGGGTTTCCTCGTGAAAATCTGTCTCTGTGTATATCTTATGTGTGACTGATGTTCATTACTCATGTTGTTCATATTTTTTATAATATTGATGGTCACTTGGAAGAGACTAAAAATTGTTTGAATAGTCATAAATTGTTTAAGCACAGTAACAACTGATTCACCACCCCCCCTCTCAGTTGTCTTAGTATTTTCAACAGGGTAGAGCGCTTAAGTACTCCTTTCGGAATACGAGGCGGGGACTCTAGTTTTTCGATCTGTAAGGGTGTCTCCGGAGGAGGGGGAGACTCGAGACCAGGTACAGTATGTGGAGAATTGTAATTGTGAGACCAAGTGGCTACATTCACCTCAAATTTAACCATATTGATGCATAAACGGTCACTGTCTTGTGTCAGTGGGTTTTAACTCACACTCGCCACATTTTCGGCATTCGAAGAGCTCAAGGACATGTGTTGATTATGTGGAAAAGGATTAGTCACTACGTCAGGCGATAGAGATTAAAGCCTTGCATCTTCCGAAAGTTTGGGGCATAAATGGGTAAGGTGATCGTCTGTACAAAGATTATAGGGAAACTTCACCTTCCGCCTTTCTTTTTTTCCCTCACCAGCATTACTACTTGACTTCTCATTATTACCATTGTACTTGGGTTTATTATTATTATTTTTCCCACCCTTAAGATTATTATTATGTCCTTTATTTTTATTCCCTCCTGGTTGTTGGTTACCATTCAGGTTGGTCGACGATTGCACATAATGTACATCCTCCGACTGAGTGGGATTGGAGGACACAGACGAAGTTGGCCCTCCTACAGACTGGTTTAGAGACAACTCTTTCAAATGGATTTGTCACCAAGTCTGTGTATTTCACATTGGCGGAGCCTACAATTCCATCGGCATGAGGCCCAAGCTTTTGTCTAGGGTCATAGTTTGACCTCGGTGCGTCTAGAAGAATCCCGTATAACATCCCAGACTAAGCATATATAAGATCTAATTTTTGAGCTTTAAAAATTGCTTCTTTCTCATATGTAACCCCGTATTTAGAAATATCCTTCAAAATATAAGGCAATAGAGACTCGAGGAACCACTCTAGCAGGAATTTCGGGGGAATGCAGGTCTTGATCAATCACTTCCATCTACACCACTCCTGGATGTGATTCGAGATATGAGTGGTTTTTTCCTGATGCAAGGTCGACAGAAGTTCTAATCCAGTGTCGTAATGAACCGATAATTGGAAGTGGTTGAAGAAGACTAAGACCATTTGACTAAAAGTACCGTATGTCCCCCTAGGTAGCTCAATATACCATTTTGCATCGACCCCTGTAAGGGTTTGTTGAAACAATCTTAACCGAATAGAATCGTCGTTAAGGGAAATTGAAGAGCACCAAAGGTGAAAAGTAGTAATGTGATCACCCGGATCCTCTCCATTCTTACCTTCGAATTTTGGAATATTCGAAGGAAGTTTGGTTGGGGCGGGGGAGCATGTTGGATCGTGACACACCAGATCATTCATTAACTTAGACAAGTCTGGCAGATTGAGCGTGTCCAAAAAAGGCAGACGGGGTTGCGACATCTGGCCCCACGTTCCCTAGAAAGATTATTGTTGGGGAATCGCAGCCCATCCAAGGTTTTGGTAAGCACCATGGCCCTGTCCCGGATTGTATGAACCTCCTCCGGACTGATTCATGAGGGGTCATTTGGGCACCATTCCAGTAGGAATGTTCTGATGAGGGCTATAAAAACTGCCCCCAACTAGAGTAGCTCCAAGTTGGGGGTTACCCAAGGTGTGAAATTGACCTCCTCCAGGTGTAAATTCAGAGGATAAAGGTGGATTCATCATGCCAAACGTGTTGGTCGGAATTGGTACAGAGGGGGTAGGTATAAAGGATGAAACATAAGTAGTAGCTTGTCTGTCAGGTTGGTTACTCCATCAAGAAGCAACGGGATTAGACCCGAGGTTAAAAGGAGGAAAGCCTCCAACGGTAGAAGTCGTTTGTGGGACATGAGTACCGCCAAACGAAAATGGAGTATATGGAGGAGCTATGCCCCCAAGTCAAATACTAGTACTCGGGCTAGATGTTGGGATGGAGGATGAAAACTGCGATGTAAAATTTGGCATACCATAAGAAAAAGGACTAAAGGCCATAGGGATGGACTGAACATTATAACCCGGTGAGTAGCCAAGAGAACCAAAAGGGTTTGTGGATATAGGTTGAGTATTCACTATAGGATGGACCGGAGTGACAATAGGAACCTCTGACACTATGACCATTGTGGTTGAAGTTGTCGAAGGAGTATCGTTAACTATAGTAGGTATGGGAGTTGAAGGACTCCCAATATCTTTCTGACTCGATTCAATACTCATCCTTGTAAGATCACAAGTCTGATAAGTGGAGATGCGTGTACCACATTTGATAACTTTACTCTTTTTAGAAGGAAAAGACTCAAAATGCGATGGTAACTGTAACAAGCGGAGAGACCTACGAGGAAGCTGGTCCACGATGACTCGAGACTCTAGATAAAAACAAATCCTGAAGCCGACTAGTAATCAAAGAGCACACCAAAATAAAATCAAAAGGCTAATATGCACACAAACGTGATAAAGTGGCTGAAAGGGACCTCCCTCCCTAAAGTAGGTATGCCTCGCCCAAGAGGGGCTTGAGACTCCCTGCTAAAGATCGGAGGTATCAGAACCAGTTATAAGGGCCCTCGTGGGCTTAACAACCAGTCGATCAGATACCCCAAGAGAGGTAATCCTCTATAAAGGATGTGTGTTTTCCAACCCTTATCTGACCCAGGGTACCTGCAGAATCACCCCTGAAAGTAACCTATGTGGTACCTCAGTCAAGAAACTAAGCAACCATAGTATAACCGATGCACAGGCAAACAATTGTAAGTCAGGTCCACCGTATGGGCAGGGTAACAAAGCCTGAAACCTTGAAAGAACCGCCTCTCACAGAGGTAAAGGTACTAGCAAGATCCCCATATACGAATAGATCCCCAGAAATATATATGATGCTAAGAAAGTATCAGGGGGATATCCCTTCAACCAACCTCACGCAACCTTGTGCTTAATTCGGGTGTAAGCGAAGCCTCCTGATATTACCAATTATACAATGGATTTCTCCACTCCTTTAGTCAGACACATATGTTGATTTAACAACCTTGGAGAAGTTTACTCACAAAATCCTATCCCAAGGCTCTAAATACTAAGCTAGTTTGTGCACCCTAGAAAAATAAAATCCTTACTAATCTATTTTAAATTATAGTGTTACTTTTAGTGGCCTTTCTTACTAAAAAAGGTGCGGTCGTGAAACTAATGGTGTTATGACTCAGCAAGTAAAGTAAATGAATATGAATACAATGCAAAGTCCTAACTTCAATTTCCAATAAATGATATGCTTCTCAAAATACAATTTTCAATGCAATTCCAAATAAAATGCAATCTTTCACTACATGTACTAAGAGCAATGATAAGAACCAAAAAGATCAAATTTCATCAATGTAAAATGCCTAATATTTTTGTATTTTCAATATAAAAGAATGAAAATGCAAGGACTAAAAAGAGAAACTTGATATAAAAGACTCTACTGTATGTAAGCAGAGACAAACCAAGTAGGATATCAAGAAGAAAACACCCAGCCCAGGATGCAAGGACAATCAAATGAAAAGGATGATGAGAAAGGCACCGCCCAAAAATTAAACCAAAGAAAGGTTCCCTATCATTCCATAGACACTTAATAGTCATAACAGAGACCCAAGAAGACTCAGCAATAAAAAAAACTTACCCAACAACCATCAAACCCAGCAACCAAGCAACAAAGGGTGATGTACGTGATTGTTCAGGGGAAAAGCGCGTATATACGTCTCTTGCAGAAGGACAACACGTGTATGTATGTGATTGTCGGGTAAAAACCCAAGCTAAGGAGAAGGCCAAGAAACTCAAACTCATAATGAATGGAGACTGTCAAGCAGTCATACGACAAGAAACTCGATATAAACAAGAGAAGCCTATGGAGAAAAACACTCCAAACCCTAAAAAATAAGATTATATCCCCAGTATGATCGTCAATTATGTTACATGGAAAATATCTCTGTGGCTAGGGGTAAACCACAATAGACGAAAATGACGGAAGTACTTGTATGATGCTACAAACATAGACATTCCCTCTTAGCGAGGAAGATACTTCTCGAAGAGCCACCTGGAACTAGTTCTCCCTTTGACCCTGACACAATGTCACACACATCATCCTGCACATTGGCATCCCTCCAACCCTTCTGGTCAGCTACTCCCTAAACACTGGAAGTCATGGAATCAATGACCTACATATTAGTACCATGAAGTTTGGAAACTTCTTTGGAGGCCTGCTCTCCCTGTCTGTACTTCTAGGAACGTTCTCCTACTCCTGAACATCCATCAATGTCAGCTCATACCAATTCGGTATCTTGACAAAATTGGAAGGGGCTAACTCCCTCTTCCCATCTATAGGTTGACTCCTCACATTGGAAGTCTATGAACTCTTCTCACCCTTTGAAGCCCCCTACTCTTCCTCTGTCACTGACATCAATCCATGATCCAAGATCCCCTTGGATACACCTTCATGCTTTCCCTACAACTTGTATACTTTTCCCTCTTTGGCTCCAAGAACTCGTGTTGAGCCTATGCTAGATCCCTTCGGCCGAACAGGAACTCGACCACCCTCTAAAGAGATGGCATATTCACTATCCTCCATTTTCGATACTGAGAGAAAATTAATCTTTAGCTCCAAAATATAGAATACATATGCCACCTCCAGAGAACCTCTTGACTCCAACTGGAACCTGACTGCCCCAACTCCCTCTACACCATACTTGGCATGGGTGCCAAGCTCCAGATGCAGATTTGAGTTCGTCTATGATCAATTGGTGAACAACCCATGTGTTCTCTTCATGTGATGAGAAACCTCACTATCCATGAACTGAGCACTACTGGAAGTTGTGACAGAAAGACAAGAGACTAACGAGAACTCATTCCCAAAATTCTCAGCAAACTCCTTGACTTGAGCTTCAATAGATATTGCTACCTGTTGAGACTTACTCTTCCCTTTATTTCGTTCTGGACACCGTGAAAGCATAGTGGCCACTCTTGTGGCATGAAAAACACTTCACTTTGCTCGGATCGTTCTTCTTTCTAGCATGTGGAGCTGACTCTCCACTTGCATTCCCTCCTTCTTGCCTGACTAGCAAGTGTCAGATTCTCATCATCTCTAGCTTGTTGGTCTACTAGAGATTCCTCCCGAATATCCCCCTGAATGAAAACATCCCATAGCCTATAATACTTGGAAAGTGTCTCTCGTGCTACCATGCCTTTGATGAATGGGGCATATTACCCCCCATTTCTAGGGGTAACTAAGGAGATGATGTCTCGAGGCCCACAGGTTGCAGACATGGAGTGTCGAGAGCCAAATGAGCAGACATAACCCCTCCTCCTTCCACATGTCACCATTGATCGACAACAACGACGTCTACCACACCATCTTGGCCCACATAGGACAATAGGTCTTGCTCCCTCCATGAGGTCACAAGTTTGGTGTCATGGTAAGTGTCATTTTAATAACTAAAGCATTTGAACAAGTTGCAAAGGGTTCTTTCTTGATTTTGAAAACATTTTCTTGGAAATTATGCCTTTTGCCTCATTTTACCTTGGTGGTTGACATGTTGTCCTAGTAAGTGGGTCACCCTCAGGAAAAGAGTTGCTACTAGGGGGTCTCCTTGAAGGGTTATTGTACCATTCCCGCACATACTTATCACTTTCCATAATTCTTCCCTTTTGTTTCCTTATCTTTTGGGTTTTTGGGTACATTGACCCAATAAAGGATTGTACCTCATTTCATGGGAAAAAGGGGCTGAAGGCTCGGAGGCCGGATTGTAGCTGACAAAAGATAAAATAAAATAAATTATCCTCCAGAATCTCACCCTAAGGTCCTGAGAGCAATGAAAAGATTCTCCACAAAATTCAAGGACCTGTACAATAAAACACATAATTAATAAATGTCCTACTTGTTGAGGGAATGCATTTGCGGTGTCTTTTACTTTCCTTGCACATGGCACTCAATGTGTTCCTAGATTCAAGTGGAATTGTGATACTCTTTACTTTCCCTTCCATATAGTACTTAATGTTCGGATCTTAATCGACTAATGGCAAATAAATGGCTTGGAAAAAGGTTGCATTGAAAAGGAGGATGCAACACACCCTCTACAAAGGCACCCACAAATAAGACAATATGAGCCCTTGTATGTCAAGAAACCCCGTGCCCAAAAGTCATACCCCCATCCACCTCATACTCTTTACTTGTCTTAAAGAGGGTCTTCTTGGGAAACACTCCTTGACTTCGGGATTGATCTATCCAATAGGGTACCATGACAACCCTCTTATACTTAAATTTGGCAAGTTGTATAAAGGTCTTTGAGCATTTGTTTGTTTTGAAAAGGGGGGATTTGATGCACATGTTTGGGTGGTTCTTTTATTAAATATGATTTAATTGGCATGATACATGTGTCTTGTGGACCCTTTGAGGGTGTAGTTGTTTGTCTTTGTAGGGCCTTTCCAGGTGAAATCTTTTTCATGGAGGCACAAGGTTGTTTGGACCTTCATAGGGGCATGAAGCCCACAGGTTGGATGATGCGCCCCCTCTATTTGGAAATTTGAGAGGATGAATGTTTCATTTGGAGGCACTTGGATACCATGAGATGATCACTTAGTATCCCCTTACACCTCAACGTTGGCCTTTGGAGGCCTAAAATGTCACCTTCTATGCCCTAGATGTCACATAGAGGCTAGGGTTTTGATGGGGTTTCATGGTTTGATGGTAATGTGACGTGGTTTGATGAGAAAGAGATACATGGAATGCACTAGAACACTTGATGGCAAGGCACATGGCCTTTGGAGGTCCAATGATCTTCATCATGAGGCAAAATGTCTCATTTTGGAGGCCTACATCACCCTTCTAGGGAATGACGTCACCCCTAGAGGGGAAATTACTTTATGTATTTTGTATTTTAAAGTTGTAAAGACAAATTTGTGAGGTCGACCTCCTCAAATTATGAAAGTCGATGAACTTATGTGGACAAATTGTTTAGAGTGATCTCATATAAATAAAGATCACTCTGATTTCATTTTAACACAACTCTCACTTCAGAATTACACACTATTTGGCTGAAATTTTTTTTGTACTTGGGAAATTCGCTCTATCTCTCTATTGATTCTTTGTGGATGCTTTACTTGTCTATTGTAGTAAGAGGATAAGTTGTTGTCTATTGATGCTTGTCTCTTTGTAATTGTGATGGAATATTCTTGATAAAGAAGGATTTTTCATGTTATCTCTTGAAATTGGTAAGGAACTTTCTGCATATTGTGTTGTTTCTTCTTGTTTCAAGGTTAATTTGTCTAAATATTTGGAGGGGTATAAGGGAATACACCCTCCATGAACATCTATCCTTATTGTTATTGAAAGATATATTTTGCAAAAGTTGCTACAAGGAGTAAAATGGCTTACACCCTTGTAGATTTACATTGCTAGGGTTTGTTTGCTATAGGGAGTAAAAAGGATTACACCCCTAGAGAAGTAATAAACCCTAGCTCATACACAAGAGACTCCATAACCCAATAGATAAGACACTAATCTATTTTCATTGGAGATTGAATATCCATGCATTGATATACATGATTTCTTGAGATATTGCAATTGTTCAAGTTGGAATTAATTCTTCATGTTATAAGGTTTCTTGTGCCCTAGGGGCGTCTTGATTGGCCAAGTAATATGATTCTTGTTATAAACTTAATGCTACATCCAATAGGGCTAGAGAAAAATCATCTTCTTTTCATTCTTTACTCACTATTACCGCTAAAAGTCACTTGCAAGCTGCCATAATTAATCTACTAGTTATTAACTATATTTTGGGTGGATTGTTTGTTGATTTTAGTGTCTAGAAGTTTTCGTTGTGTTGAGGGGTTCTAAATCCCTTTAAATCAAAGCAGGAACCAAACCCACCACCGAGGCCCAATTAGACTCTGTGACGTTTGATAGTGGAATGGCTCTCCAGATCTGTCGATCCGGCCATTATGGGCTTTATGTAGCGATTGACAAGATATCTTCTTATGAAAGTTTCTCCTTCAGTTTAAATGTTCTTTTTTTGTATTTTCTTTATTAGATGGGTCTGATAAAAAGATGTGTGTTGGTATAAACCAGCTGGGTAAAAGGGAAATATTAACTCACTGAAGAAGGCTGAGCTTGGGATAACCCTTGTGCTCAAGCGTGCAGACAAATATTTTCACACCTGTGACAAGCCTAGTATTAATACATCAACTTGATGGTATTCGAATTATTGACTGAGATACACTTATCGAAAGAAAACATACATGCAATAAAATGATGGCAAGAAAAATATTTTCCTTAGCTCTAATCATTAATCACACATKAACACAACGATTTTCTTTCCATCATTAAGAACAAGAACTACAGAAAAATATTGATTCAACTAACTTATCAATAGATTCATAAACTCTTACTCATTACAACATCCATTCATGAAATAAAGTCGGAAGTAATTCCTTCTCACATCCAATCACACACGCCTTTGATGAAAAACAAAAGTTTGTCTCTGGTCCTAAACAAGACTTCTCAATTAAGGTAGTTCTGAAATAGTTCTTTACAATTCCAAAAATGAGGGTCTTTGCCAAAACCATCGACCCTTTCTAAAAGGTCGATCCTCTTATATATWACAAATCATTAATTAAAAATAACCATAAAAAATGCAAGCTAAGTAAAACAAAACATTGCCACATGGCGCTTCCATCTCTCTATCTTCTAAGAGTCATCAAATGGTTTCAYTGAAGTGGATGACTCTTCTCATACTYTRACCATTTGACGAAGAGTTCCTCACATGTGTTGGCATACGGAAATTTGTGTTGGTCCATCGGGGTCGAAAATGATCTACTTTACTTCTACTGCTCATGCTCGATACTTAACTATTTTGACACTTAACTGTTGTAGTATTGTTCGAGCCTTGATCAAGTGGTCCATGAACTGTTGTACTTGACCTAGCGCCATGTTCTCCACCTTTTCTATCTCTGCAATCCATGTCGAGTCTTGTTCTGCATGTTGTTTGACTATGTCATGCAAGTTGACAAAGTCCTCAGGTTAGCCGAATTCTAGGAGACCGATGTCTTTCATCTCCCAATTAATCTTGACCCAACTCCATGTTGGGTATGTGTTATATTGGTATGTGTTATGTGTTATGTGTTATATTCTTTGTCAGGCGTGCAGGGGGGTTTGAAAAAAAAAATTCCTTGGGAAACGTGTCACATATTTAGGTGGTTTTTCGGCACATGGTTTTTGCCGATGGTTTTCTATTTCCGGTTAAGGAATTAGGGTTGTGGACTAATCCAGGTCATTGGGTTAGGGTTTTGGATGTCGTTGGCTCTTATATGTATATTGTATTGTAAACAATGTAACATATGAATGAATATAGAATATGTTGGTTTTCCCGGTTTGGGTTTCCAGGGGAAAAATATCTGTGTAATGTTTGTATTTGTCATTGTATCTTTTCTGTTCTTTTACTGAATATATGTTTACAGTAGATATTGTACAAGGTTAAAATCTACACTCCTTTTGCAATCAACCCATTTTTCTTGAATCTCCCGCTGAGGTTCTTGGGCCATTTTCACCCAGTATTCGGTCACCTTCTTTCTCTGATCTATGTTGTTGTCCCTTAGCACCCGAATGTCGTGCTCTTCGGCGTCTCGGCCCTTTTGAACCGTGTTGATGTAATCAATTCTTTCCACTGCTTGGTGGGCCTTCTCGTACCATCTTTCCACATCTTTGCAGGTCACTAGCGCCATAAGGGTGTCTTCTTGGAAGTCGGCTATCCTTGCAGTGAAAAGGTGTCGTTCATTCGTGAATTTGCCATAAGCATCTTTGAACTCACTTCTCAAAAACACCATGGCTTGTGTAGAGTCCTGATAGTATTTCGCCAAGTGGCGCAGATGCTCCAAATCCTTTAGCGCAGCGGCCAACTCCTCCTCATATTTTCTTTCTCTATCCAGCGTGGCATCTGTGATAGCCATCCCTACACTGATAAGCTCGGACGTCTTGGCATGCTCTGTGCTGATCAATTTTTCCTCTATGGTGATGAGGATCGAATTGTCCAATGTGAGCCTCCTCTTCTTAGTGGTTCTCTTCGTAATGGCTTTCCTCTTTCGATCATAGGCAATTTCTTGTATATCAGTGACCTCATCAACAAGTTCGGGGATTTGTTGTTCTCCCCAAGTTAGAGTATTTCCTAGGCTCCCGACTGTGTATATTTTTTCTAGGTTGGGTTCTTGAACCTCTTATTTATGTCCCGATGGCTCGACTTTAGGTTTTTTCTCATCAGTTGGTAAGGTATTGTCCAAAACTGAGGGACCAGGGGCAAGTTCGGTACTTACTTGGTAATCGATTGTTGAAATGTTGATTTCATGTTGTGGAATTTCTTCTTCATGTTCGCTCAATCCGAGCTCATCCCTTGAGTTTTCCAGTGTGGTTCCCAGTATGATGGGTGGCTCCATGTCTAACGCACTTTCTACCTCATGCTCGCTCTACGGACGACTCTGAACAAGAGAATCAAGACCTGGGGTAGATGCTCTCTCAGGTTCTTTATCCTATGTAATCTGCACCGGAGTCACCAGGGACACCTCCCAACTCTCCTCATCATCGTAGATGGTTATCAAATCGAACAAGGGATTTGGTACACTTTTTCTCCCTGATGTCCTCGCTATCTCAGGCTAGGTTGAAATTTCCCCTGGTGATCTAATCTGTGGTGGTGGAAATTCAGGTTTTTCTGACTCGATGATTTCTTCAAGTTGCATCAGCTCAAGGCCACTTGGTTCTCCTCAGCTTTTGATTGGGTCATCAACAGGAATCCTTGTCATTTCTATCAGATCAGGGTCATTTTTCAATTGATCAATTATTCTTTGTGCCCCTTTAGCAAGAGCAATCCCCTTCTCTGTGCCTCTGTTGTCTCTGCCGCTCTAATTTCTTCCCTATCTCTGAGGGCCTCTTGAGCCGACTACTCTATCGTTTCCACTTGTTCATCCATGCTCATGGCCTTGAACCTGGTCATGTTTGGGTTTGTCATTATTTTCACCACCTTGTCCCAGTCCTGGGCACACCCTGTGAAAAGTTCATCCTCAAACTTATCATGAGCGTACCACCAACAGGATGATACTTGTGAAGCATGTTGGAAGACCATGCCTTTAGGGCCTTGCTTGCAAAATCTTCCTATTGGGAACCTGAATTCAAGTTGGCTTAGCCCTGCTTGTTTGGCTTGAGAAGTATCATTTACCAGATAAAACCCTACATGGAAATCGTAGTGTATGAACGCTCGCTTCTTGTCCTTGACTAATGTTGCGTTATAGCCCTGCAGGATGGTCTGATAGGAGATTTCTCCCACAACTAGTCGGTCTGGGACATGAGAGGGTAGGAGATGTGGTGCTTTGGTGGCCCCGGACACCCTGATATAGGTTGACCATTCATCTAAATACCAATGGTCTACCTTTGCCACCATTTTCTTGGTTGTTGCGAATAATCTTGGGCACTCCTTAAAAATAATAAAATAAATACGGGCGATGAATTCATCGCAGATGAGTGCGTAAGATTGTTTGTACATGTTCTCCCATAGTATGTTGAAATAAACATGGATCGAGAGCTCCGCAATGTGCCACCTTAAATTTATGTCGATGAAGACATTCCTTGCGCAGATGACATCGAGCAGGTACGAGGCCATGTAGAAAGTGGGTGCTTCCCCTTCCCTCAGTGTCTGAGCTTGTTGTACACAAATGTTCAATTGTTTAGAAATTATTTCTCCCAAGTTGAAGTTACTCACGGAGATCGCCACTGTGTACGCCAAAGGCATCCATGCTTCTAAAAAATTGGATCAGTCCTTTTCTCCATATAGCCTGCAGATGAGAGCCATCAAATAGATGTATGTCTCCCTCGGGTTAATCATCCCATACCATCCGTTGCTCCGGTTAGTGAACTTGTTTTCCTCCTTCCACCATGAGGCCATCAACCGACTAGTGTCATGGAATTCATAGAACTTCACCACAAAGTCCATGTTGAGTCGCTCCTTTGGGTCCATGAGCTTGTAGTATTTCTGGAATTATGTCGGGAGGAAAACGCCTACACACCTGCCATTCTCATCTCTGATCAAGCACTTCCTCCCGTCCGTATGGTTGATTAACCATTTCAGAACCTCTATGCAAGGGAAAATCGAGGTTCTGTTGGCCACCATGTGTAAATACGACCTTCGGATGTTTGGGAACACCTGGTCATCGAGCGCCCTTACGTCTGGGTCGATGTGTGGGATATACTGTGGCTATTCTTCTTGGCTAATTCTGTTGAAGAGGTTCCCCCACCGTGGAAGCATTACTTTGGATCCGTTGCTTGCTTCTGTATCACCGAAGGCCGGAGGCTGGACAAAATATTTCTTTGTTGATGTTTTAATGACATGCTCCGCCCTGGGAGCGTACTCCAATTGGCTCACGACCCCTAGAAATGAACCGTCGCTTGTTTCATCTTCTTTTAGCTTGGGATCCCTTGACCAACGTCTGGTGGTTGACTTTCTCGGCGGCATCATACCTACAACTAGAACATAGTTTAGAGACTGTGAAAGAAAACGGGATGCATATATAAATTACGACTAACGAATTGACAAACTTGAACACGTACCTCTGCAGCTTGTTAAACCTGGTTTTGATAATTGGAGGGTCCGTACAGTCTCGAGACGGTCGCTTTGCTCCTTTGAATACTATGGAATTCAACTTGTGTGCAGAATGAATTTGTTTAAAAACTATTCTAGAGATTTAAACGTGGATGAACTTACCTCGTCGCATCATCCATTCAATTCGGATTATGAGTGCAACTTCATTAAATATGTCGCCAAATATTCAGAGATGTCTTAAAATTAAATTCATCATGGGTTCACGGTGCAGGCGTGGGCGCAGGTGGTAATGTGGTCTATTGGTGATTTCAAATTGTTGTTGTCTAATCGGTGCACGAGGTAGCAACAAATGTGGGATCAGTCATTAACTTGTTTATTAAATGTCCAAATCCAATCGTATCTTATGCCGCAAATATCCCATCTCTCTGCTCGTTCCGCTGGTGGATCAGGGGTCAGGATTTTGCTTCAAACATTTTCGTTGATATATCCTTGCAAAATCTCTGACGTCTATCGATCTTGCCATATAGAACTGTCGTGGAAAAGCTGACTAAGAGGCATGACTGGGACCCAGGGAACCTTAATATGACTCGGGATGAAACTAGGTCGTACGACCCCTTTACATGGTAAAGACACATGGCATTCGAGACCAGTGGCTTCATTTGCCCGTGTTAATCGGAATCGGGACTTACTTTAAGCTATGCTTTCTAAAACCCAATCCTACCTTGTCGACGCTGAAGTGTATCAAGGATCGGTGATCGATGATAAACCTACCCAAGTGCTCCTGGATCGACTCTCTCGAAAAAGTTCTGATGCTAAAAACGCATCGGGGATCGGTGATCAGTGATATGCTTGTTGCAGACAAAATGATGGTTTTAACCTTTCTAGATTTCCCCGACCCCGATGAAACGCATCGGTCATCGGCAATTGGTGATTTCTTTACGACTTTGTCAATGTCTATCCTTCCCGTATTTGGCCGATGCCGAAGGGGATCGGCTATCTCTTGAAACTTTGTGAGAATAACTTATGCAACCCAACTCCACCTTCTATCCATGCCGATGGGGATCGACGCTCGAAGACTGTTGTAACTATGTGGTTCCTTTACTTGCTTGAATTTTTTCAACATCGAACCTGAGCGCGTTAGGTGCAGTTTTAGCTGTCGATTCTCAATTCGAGCGTCAAGTTCTTTTTAGACATGAGGTTTCACAAGTTCAAACAAGCCTGACTTGATGATAAGAGTCATGAAAAAAAAACAAAGATAAACCATTTCCCAATGTGAAATCAATTTAGACAGTGAATAAAACAAGTGGTACCCAAAAAGTGATAAAATTTCATAAGGCTTTTAGGCTGTGTTGAGTGCTCAACAAATGGCGACTTACTGAGTGAAAGTAGAATCTTTGTTAATTCCCCGGGCTTAGCTGATGCAGAGGTTGGTTAAGAACTTAATTGGTTTTGTTTTTTTATCAGAGTCTCTTCTATCCTTGCGTTTGAAATTCCCCCAGTTCATGAATTTGTGCTTGCCTGTGGGGTTTCAACCTTTATTCCACCTTCGTTCCCTTTAACCATGACCCACGCCCTCTTTTGACAAGAGTCGACTAAATCATTCACTGGCACCAAGCCTTTTAGTTATCATCATCCACTTGTTGCGGTGTTACTCCACTTCCAGCGAGTGTTCATAGCCTCGGTGGAGTCACCCCGACGTCACAGACCTTGCTCTGCTTCCAACGAGCGTCCATAGCCCCGACAGAGTTATATGCATACCCTCTCCTACTTTGCACTCATTTGATATAGGTGATTTATTTTCAGCAGAGATGCCCAGAGCGAGTGGGAGAGGAGGACATTTGTTATCTGCAAGATGAGATGGTTAAGGTGAAATTTTGCTAGCTCTGTATTGAGGTACATGTGGTCATTTCCAGCTTACCATCTATCCCTTTAGGTTTTACCAGACCACCAGGCGGACACTTCATCACTTACCAAGGTTGTCTATTTGCGAAGATTAGATATAGAACTCCTTTAAGAGAAAAGCAATTCACCCAACGTTTCTTATGTTGTATGTAAGCATGAGTCAGGAATAGAGTTTTCCATACCGTATGAATTAAGGTCAACCAATTCCTTGCGGAACACAACTTCAAAGCGCAAAAAAAAACCACAAAAAGAAAACAGAAATAAAGGACTCTACAATCATCCTAAAAATAAAACACACACACATTTTTGTTTTTAACAGAAATATTGTTTTAGGGCTTGGCCATTCACCGTGAGGGCGTCAGGTCCCCCCCTCAGATTTTGCAACTGATACGTACCTACCCCAAGTTTCTCGGCTACCTGAAAAGGTCAGAGCCATAGATTATGAAACTTTGAATGTTTTCCCTTCGGCTCATTCACTCTGTCCCATTTCAGGACTAAGTCTCCTACTTCAAAATTCTTCACTTTAGCCTTATGCTTGTCAAACCACCTTTTAACTATTTGTTGATGACCAATGAACTTTGATTTTTCCTTCTCGCTTTCTTATTCTAGCATGAGGAGGGTATCAATTCTCTGTTGAATAGTTGATGAGGGTTGTCCTCTAGAACCATGAGCAAGTTGAAGAGATGGAAGATATAGCCCATTCGGGAGAATGGCTTCTTGTATGTATACAAGAAAGTATGGGGAATTCCATATATCTTTTGTGGGTGTTACCCTATCGGCCCATAAGGATTTATGAAGTGAACTATGCCAATTCCCCTGATTGTCTGCAACTATTTTTTTTAATATCCTCACTAGGTTCTTATTGGTTGATTCTGCCACTCCATTCCTCTGTGGATAGTAGTTTGCAAAGTATCTGATTATGATTCCTTTGTCTAGCGCAAAATATGTAAATAGGGTGGAAGAAAAGTAAGCGTCATTATCAAAAAAAAGAACGGAAGGCATATCGAACCTTGTGATCAGTTGTTGTTCTATGAATTGGATTACCACCTTTTCGTTCACATGAGTCAAAGAGATGGCCTCTGCCCATTTCGTGAAATAGTCTGTTGCAGTCAGTATGTATATATGTTGTTTTGAAGAACTCGATGTGATTTATCCTATGAAATCTAACCCCCATTACTCGAATGGTCTAGCTATGGCCACAGGTTGGAGTGGGACAACTGCTCTATTTTCCCTCCATGCGCTCATTTGACAATTTTTACAGTTTCTAGTGTGTGTGTGAGCGTCTCTAAACATAGTAGGCCAATAATAATCGGATCTCAGTTTCTTGTGAGCAGTGGTATTCCCTGCAAAGTGTCCACCTGTGGGACCATCATGGAGCTCCTTCGAAACCTTATCTGCGTCTTCACGTTCGAGACATCTTAAAATTACCCCATCATAATTCACACGGAAGAGCACTGAATTTATGAGGCAACATTGTGTCGATTTTAGTCTAAGAGTTTTTCTTTCTTTAGGGTTTAGATTTTCTGGGCAAGTCCCGTGATGCAGGAGATGATTTAGTTTCCCATACCAAGACGCATGCCATGGGGAAACATATAAAGCTTCACTACACCATAACACCAATTCATTCTCCCACCTCAGGTCTTCATTTACTTGATCCTGGGCTTCAACGGCTAGTTTACACAATCCTTGTCTCTTAACCAGTTTGGCAGGTTTTATATCTAGATCAAATTATTGGACCACTGCCATCCAATTTCCTCTTATTTCCCCCATCTCCTTTTGAGTGAGTAGGGATCATACTGCAGGATGAGGCACATTGAATTTGGTGTGGTTTTTTAGGATGTAAGATCTGAAATTTTTTACTGCCTTGTACATCGCATAAGCATGTTTGTCTATAGCAGGGTGATTTAGTTCGACCCCTTGGATATTAGTGCTCATAAATGAGTCTGGCGCCTCATTGCTGTCATCATCCTTCTGAGTCAATACTGCAGCTAACGATTGGTTGGAGGAAAAAGTATAGAGAAAAAATATCTGCTAAAGTCGGGACTTCACAATACTAGAGCTTGAGATATTGTAGTCTTAATATTGCCGAAAGCACTTTTTCGTTCATCATCCCACTTAAATTCAACATCTTTGTGGATCATTTTTTGTAAGAAATCGGGGGTGAATTTCCTCACAAAATTGATTTTCCCAAAGAAGGATTGCATAGTCTTTTTGTTGTGGGGTAAGGGAAGTTGAGATATTACCTTAATTTGTTCTGGGTCTATGCAAATTCCTGCTTGAGATATAATATGACCTAGTAGTTTCCTTTCCTCGACACCAAAGATAATTTTCTTAGGGTTTAAAGATATACCATATTTCCTACACCTTTCGGAAATTTGGGTTAGGTGTTGGATGTGATCTTCTCTATTCTTTGAATACACAATCACGTCGTCCAAATAAACTACTGCACATTTGTTGATTAGTCCCCGAAAAGCTATGTCCATGGCCCTTTGGAAGGTTTCCCCTGCATTGATTAACCCAAAGGGCATACGTTTATAAGCAAAGGTTCCCCACTTGGTTTGGAAAGTAGTTTTCAATCAATCTTCCTCTGAAACTAGAACTTGGTTGTAACCTGAAAACCTGTCCAGCAAGGAGAATATCTCAAAACCAGACACAGTCTGCAAGAGTTTCTCCATCGGTGGGACTAGGTAGTTTTCCTTTTCTGTTGCTTTGTTGAGGTTTCTGAAATCCACACACAAGGGGATCTCCCCAGACTTTTTCCTGACAGGAACCAAATTCACCACCCAGGCAGAGTGTCTAACCTGAAAGATAATTTTAGAATCTAGTAGTTTCTTTAACTCCTAACACATGAGGGGTTCCAGAGATGGATGGTACTTTCAGAGCTTCTATTACAAGGGTTTTACTCCGGGTTTTAACGGGATTGTGTGTTGAATGATACGAGTGTCATAAGTCTTCATATCTCGGTAGGACCACACAAAAACGTCTTGATATTCTTTGAAAAGTTTGAGATAGGATTTCCTTTCTTCTTTAGATATTGTCTTGCCAAGATTTATATTCTTAGGGTTCTCCGGGGTTCCTAGATTTATAGTCTCGTACATGGGACAGGAACTCCATGTCTTTGTGTTTGTTGACCCTTTAAATATTTCCCTTAAGTCAAAGAGGTTCTCCAAATTGGCTACCCCTTTCGATATCGTGTGAAACCTTGGTTTGTCAGTCGATTGATTTGTTTCCCCTTTTTATTCATGGGGTTAGTTTCTACTAGTTTCTCTTGGAATACTTCAACGTCAATAGCCAAGTCTTTAAAATTTTCTTGATTGTTTAAAATTTTTATGATATGTTCATCTCTTTCAAAGACTTTCCAATTAGAAATAGTGTTGGGCACTGATGGTTTGTAGAGTAGTTCCACAGTGAACCGGGAGGCTTCATAGTCTTCTAAAGGGGATAGCCTTGAGGCAGCAGTGGACAAGGAATCGACAAGCGTATTCTTTGTTATGAGGATCGTTGTAATGTTGAAGGCTTCAAGATGCTTTATTAGCATGTGCACTTCCTATTGATAATTCCTCAGGTGGGGAGAGTTGCAATGTATAGTATTCCTTACTTGCCTAACGATGATTTCAGAGTCTCTGAAAACCTTTATTTCTTTAACGTTTAAGTCTATGGATTTATTTAGCCCTTCCACTAAAGCTTCATACTCGACGATGTTATTAGTGCATTCAAATTCTAGTCTCCAGGATAGGAAATTTCGTTTGTCCTTCAAATCAATAAGGATACACCCCTCTCCTGACCCTTCTTGTGATTTAGACCCATCAAAGTACAAGGTCCATACTTGCGAGAGAGAATCATCAGCTTCTCCATGCTTACTAACTTCCTCCTCTCCCCTTATTTCGTCTGGGGTTTCCAACAGAGGTTCTTGACAGAAGAGGGTTTCTTCCGCCATTGTCGGTACATTTTCTTGAAAAGTCATTTCGTAGTTTTGAGTAAGAAGCACATCAGATGAGAG
>ML833442.1:95267-130448 GCA_009831015.1 Picea engelmannii
TTGTTGAGGGATTCTAAATCAGTGACAGTATGTTTGAGATACATTTCCCTATCGATCCTAATCATGTTTGTGTGTCCCTTTAATGGCAACAAAAGGTGAGCCCAGACTGTGCTAAAGTATCCATTCAACTTATCAGACCAATCTTGACTAAGTAGCAGTCCATAAGTTTCTGGTATATCTACTACAATGATGTCAATTACTTGAACAAATTTCGGGTGTGTTGTCATTCTAATCATAACATCCTTGAGTCCTCCCATAACTTTCACCTGGGTTTTGTCCAGTTGTATCACATGTTTATCGCTTTTGAGAGGGACTGTGTTTAATTTCTTCCAGATGGATAGTGGAATAACATTATAGGATGCCCCTGAGTCAACCAAACAATTATGGAGGTTTATGTTGAAGACTTCAAATGTCAAGAGGAACGGTGGGACAAAAGGCTTTCCTTTTTTATCTTCAGAGCAAGCGTTTAGAGTTGGTTTATTTCTTAGATCCGTGGGGGCTGGATTTTCTCCTTGGGCAGTGCTTGTTCTAGGAGTTTCTACTGACTTAAGGGCTTGTAACAGAAAGTCCTTTTGTTGGGGAATTCTACACATGTCCATGACTAATACATTTTCTTTTAATCTTTTTAAATCTTCTACTATGTTGTAGTCTAGCTTGGGTGATTCTCGTGTATGGATGTTTATAGGATTTCTTTGGGAGACAAAACATTATTTCGGGTGATTGGATGTTTGTTTTCTTCGCGAAGTTTGGGAAACAGTAAGGTCGTTTGAGACCAACTGACCCCTACTTCGCGTTTGCACAACCAAGACCTTAGTGGGTGGTTCTTGAACCTCAAAAAGATCATCGAAAGGCATTGGCAAGTCAGGGTCCCACAACAGCATGGTTGTTTCTTTCGACGAGTCAACCTCTTCTTGATCAACAATATTTATCGTTGAGCCGCTTGATTTTTCGGTAAGGGAAACTTCGTCTAGGAACCAGTTAGCCATCAAATTCATGGCCTGCACCCATTGTGGATAGTCTCTTTCAGAATGTTTATCTTGGTGATAGGTACAGAAAGAGTCAGATGCTACATTGCCCAGGTCGATGTTTAAGTTGGATGGAGGAGGTTCAATTGCTTTAAATGGTGGGTTCCTTTTAAAAAGGGGTTTATAGGGCCTTTGGCCTTGGTTTCCTTCCCATGCACTTCTTTTCATGTCTATGATTTCATTTTACAACTTCTTTATCATCCGTTGTAGGTATTCTATGTCTCCACTTCCCTTTTTGGGCCCTTGTTCTGTTTATTTCCCTGCGGGTCTAGTCAAAAAGAGTCCTCTCCTTGGTGGAGGTTGAGCTTCCTTCTTAACTAATGAGACCTGGCCTTATTTACATCCCTTCATTTGGAATTCAATTGTTTTGGCTTCCTCGAAATTCTCAGCTAGGGTCGTTTTGGCAGCACTTTTTACAAACATGGAAATAGAAGTAGGGAGAGCATTAGTGTATACTTTGATTTGCAACTCCTAAATGGGTTTAGCTTCGAGTTGGAATTTGTTCAGGATAGTGGTGAATCATTTATTGAATTCTTTAACCTTTTCTTTTGAACTCATGGTGGCGGCGAACAACTTGGCCATCAAAGCTCATATAGTGGTTTCTTCTGCAAATTTGTCTAAAAAATCCTTTTGAAACTTTGTCCAACTAGTTATGGACCCTACAGGCAAGTTAAAATACCATGTGGAGGATGAATTCTCAAAGGTATAGGGGAACATCCTGCATACGACGTCTTCTTGTTGGACATTCATCAGTCTAATAGCTAGTATGAACTTTTTGATATGGTCTTTAGGCAATCCTGAGTTTTCAGAGTCAAATTTAGGGAGTAACTTTTCTGAATGTCGGGGAAGGTTATGTACTCGTCCAGGGATTGCCAGAGAATCTCTGGCCAACCAAGGTTGATTATTCTAAGGTGGGTTTCCCCTTTCTTCATTATGATCATTTTTATCCTCCATGTCGTCCGACTCCGAAGCTGAGTGATCCGAGTTAAACCCTTCCTCGTCAGACTCAAGATTGTCGGGCTCAGAGTAGTTACCAACTGGTGTTTTAGGGATTATATTGAGGGGATGTTCGATCTCGGTGAGGGAAACATCTACCAAGTCTTCTACTGTGTGAAAAAAAACCTGGTTGGGGGTGTCAACCACTGGTTTGCTTACTTGTTTTCTACAAGGAAGTAACAGAGCTAAGGGTAGTGATCTGATTTGTTGGGCGTAAGCTCTTGTGATTCTTCTGAACTGGTTCAACTCCTCATGGGGAAGAGCGTAAGGTATTACATGGAATAAATGTTCTTCCTCTTGCTGGGGTGAGTTAATCGTTTCAGGAGTACTTACTGTATGTGGGTTGTCTTGAGACTGACTAGCCATGCATGTGGGTTGTTTTGAATCTATAGGTTGTGTGGAATATTATATCAGAGATATTGTTAGCCATTCATTCATTTAGGCCCTCCTTCTAGCGCCAATTATGTTGAAGGGTTCTAAATCCTTTTAACTCAACAGCAGGAACCAAACCCACCATCGAGGCCCAATTAGACTCTGCAGCATTTGATAGTGGAATGGTTCTCCAGATCTGTCGATCCATCCAAATAATTGATGGGATTTACATAGTGATTGACAGGATATCTTCTTATGAAAGTTTCTCCTTCAGTTTAAACGTTCTCTTTTTGTATTTTCTTTATTAGATGGGTTTGATAAAAATATGCGTGTTGGTATAAACCAGCTAGGTAAAAGGCAAATAATAACTTATTGAAGAAGGCTAAGCTTGGGATAACCCTTGTGCTCAAGCGTGCAGACAAAGATTTTCACACCTGTGACAAGCCTAGTACTAATACATCAACTTGATGGTATTCCAATTATTGACTGAAATACACTTATCGAAAGAAAACATACATGCAAGAAAATGATGGCAAGAAAAATAGTTTCCTTAGCTCTGATCATTAATCACACATTAACACAATGATTTGATTTCCATCATTAAGAACAAGAACTACAGAAAAATATTGAATCAGCTAACTTATCAATAGATTCATAAACTCTTACTCATTACAACATCCATTTATGAAATAAAGTCGGAAGTAATTACTCCTCACGTCCAATCACACACGCCTTTGATGAAAAACAAAAGTTTGTCTTCGGTCCTAAACAAGACTTCTGAATTAAGGTAGTTCCGAAATAGTTCTTTACAATTCCAAAAATGAGGGTCTTTTCCAAAACCATCGACCCTTTCTAAAAGGTCAGTCCTCTTATTTATAACAAATCATAAACTAAAAATAACCATAAAAAATGCAAGCTAAGTAAAACAAAACATCACCACGTGGCCCTTCCATCTCTCTGTCTTCTAAGAGTCATTGAACGGTTTCATTGAAGTGGATGACTCTTCTCATACTCTGACCATTTGACGAAGAGTTCCTCGCATGTGTTGGCATACAGGAATCTGTGTTGGTCCATCGGGGCCGAAAGGATCACCTTTACTTCTTTTGCCCGTGCCCAATACTTAACTATTTTGACACTTAACTGTTGTAATATTGTTCAATCCTTGATCAGGTGCTCCATGAACTGTTGTACTTGACCTGGCGCCATGTTCGCCACCTTTGCTATCTCTGTAGTCCATGCTGAGTCTTGTTCTACATGTTGTATGACTATGTCATGCAAGTTGACAAAGTCCTCGGGTGAGTCGAATTCTGGGAGACCGATGTCTTTCATCTCCCGATTAATCTTTACCCAACTTATTTCGTAATCGACCCATTTTTCTTGAATCTCCCACTGAGGTTCTTGGCCCATTTTCACCCAGTATTCGGTCGTCTTCCTTATCCGATCTATGTTGTTGTCCCTTAGCACCCGAATGTTGTGCTCTTCGGCGTCTCAACCCTTTTGAACCACATTGATGTAATCAATTCTTTCCACTGCTTGGTGTGCATTCTCAAACCATCTTTCCACGTCTTTGGAGGTCTCTAGCGCCATAAGGGTGTCTTCTTAGAAGTCGACTGTCCCTGCAGTGAAAAGGTAACTTTCATTCGTGAATTTAACATAAGCATTTTAGAACTCACTTCTCAAAAATATCGTGGCTTGTGTGCAGTCCTGATAGTATTTCACCAAGTGGCACAGATGATGCAACTCCTTTAGTGCAGTGGCCAAATCCTCCTCATCTTTTCTTGCTCTATCTAGGGTGGCATCTGTGATAGCCATCCCTGCGTCGATAAGATTTGACGTCTTGGCATGCTCTGTGCTAATAAATTTTTCCTCTGTGGTGATGAGGATCGAACTGTCCAACGTGAGCCTCCTCTTCTTAGTGGTTCTCTTCATAATGGCTTTCCTCTTTCGATCTTAGGCAATTTCTTGTATATCGGCAAACTCATCAACAGGTTCGGGGATTTGTTGTTCTCCCCAAGTTAGAGTATTTCCCAGGCTCCCGACTGTGTATATTTTTTCTAGGTTGGGTTCTTGAACCTCTTCTTTATGTCCCGATGGCTCGAATTCTGGTTGTTTCTCATCGACTAGTAACGTATCAGCCAAAACTGAGGGACCATGGGCAGGTTTGGTACTTACTTGGTAATCGACTGTTGAAATGTCGATTTCCTGTTGTGGAATTTCTTCTTCCTGTTCACCCGATCCTAGCTCATCCCTTGCATTTTCCAGTGGGGTTCCCGGTATGTCGAGTGGATCCGTGTCTAAGGCACTTTCTACCTCATGCTTGCTCTGCGGACGGCTCTAAACTGGAGCATCGGGACCCGGGGTAGATGCTCTCTCAGGTTCTTTTTCCTCTATAATCTGCACCAGAGTCACCAGGGACACCTCCAAACTCTCCTCATCATCGTAGATGGTTATCAAATTGAACAAGGGATTTGGTACACTTGTTCTACCCGATGTCCTCTCTATCTCGGGCTGGGTTGAAATTTCCCCTGGTGATATGATCTGTGGTGGTGTAACTTTAGGGTTTTCTGACCTGGTGATTTCTTCAACCTGCATTGGCTCTAGGCCGCTTGGTTCTCCTCCGCTTTCGATTGGGTCATCAGTAGGAATCCTCATCATTTCTATCAAATCAAGGTCATTTTGCAATTGATCAATGATTCTTTGTGCTCCTTCTAGCAAGAGCAATCCCCTTATTTGTTTCTCTGTTGTCTCTACCACTCTGATTTCTTCCCTGGTTCTGAGGGCCTCTTAGGTCGACTACTCTATCGTTTCCACCTGTTCATCCATGTTCATAGCCTTGAACCTAGTCATGTTTGGGTTGGCCATTCTTTGCACCACCTCGTCCCAGTCCTGGGCACACTCTGTGAAAATTTTGACCTCAAACTTATCATGAGCGTATGGCCAACATGATGATACCTGTGAAGCATGTTGAAGGACTAGGCCTTTAGGGTCGTGCTTGCAGAATCGGCCTGTCAGGAACCTGAATTCAAGTTGGCTCAGCCCTTCTTGTTTGGCTTGAGTAGTATCCTTTACCATATAAAACCTTACATGGAAACCATAGAGTATGAACGCGTGTTTCTTATCCTTGACTAATGTGGTGTTATAGCCCTTCAGGATGGTTTGATACCATATTTCTCCCACAACGAGTCGGTCTGGGACATGAGCAGGTAGGAGATGTGGTGCTTTGGTGGCCCTGAACACCCTTATATAGGTTGAGCATTCATCTAAATACCAATGGCCTACCTTTTCCACCATTTTCTTGGATGCTTCAGATAATCTTGGGTACTCCTTCTTAAAAATAATAAAATAAATACGGGCGATGAATTCATCGCATATGAGTGCGTAAGAGTTTTTGTACATGTTCTCCCATAGTATGTTGGAATAAACGTGGACCAGGAGCTTCGCAACGTGCCAACTTAAATTCATTCAGGCAAAGAAATTCCTTGCGCAGATAACATCGAGCAGGTATGAGGCCATGTAGAAAGTGGGTGCTTCCCCTTCTTTCAACGTTTGAGCCTGTTGTACACAGATGCTCAATTTCTTAGAAATTATTTCTCCCTGGTTGAAGATGCTCCCAGAGATTGCCACTGTGTACGCGAAAGGCATCCATGCTTCCGAAAACTTGGAGCAGTCCTTTTCTCCATATAGCCAGCAGATGAGAACCATCAAATAGATGTATGGATCCCTCAAGTTAATCATCCCATACCATTCAGTGCTCTGGTTAATGAACTTCTTGTTCTCCTTCCACCATGAGGCCATCAACCGGCCAGTGTCATGGAATTCATAGAACTTCACCATCGACCCTTTTGCCACGACCTATTACAATATGTAAGTTCAAATAAAAATGACGCCTACTATGGTTAAGTAACTCTCGTGTGGTACGTTGGTAGTTGTTGGTTTTCTACTCTTCTACTTAGGATTATTTATTGGTTATCTTGATCCTACCTTATTTTCATAGTTGACCTTCGTTCAAATTTGATAAACTCCCAACAAAAGCCTTCTAAAACTATCGGCCCCTCTGGTAGACCAGAAGGCAACGCAACACATAGGGTGTACTATGTAGTCTCACCCGAGATAGCTCTATGGGTGGCTGCAATACTCGGGTGTTTGAAACCTGGGAATGAGTGGAGATCTATGGTTGTATATTGTAATATTTATTTATTCAGTCCAACATATGATTATAACAGTTATTATATTCATGCATGAAAATTCTAGATCTAACTAGTTAATTCCTTCATCTAACATTCACCACTTAACAACAATAAGGATGCCTACATTCATTCACACAACACAGGTGTTACCATGGTTCACCCCCTCCTGGGATACGTCCACAAAGATCTGGCTCTCAAGCTCTTTATTATGGTTCAGTAATGTGTCACGCCGCGCGTGTTTACAATCTTAGATCTTACTCTTTTTAACATGCTCCTCGATCCCTGTGAGGCTAACTAGGTCGCACCAGGCTCCTCAACCTATGATCTAACCCTTGGGATCGGGTCACTCACTGCTTCCTTAGCTCTCCATATTAGTGACTCATACAGTTCTTACAACTTTATGCCATCCGTCCTTTGCTCTTGTCCTCTCTATCCTCCCTGTCTCTTACTCGATCCCTTTCTTCCTCTAAGTACTACCTATTTATATTCTTGGCTCACCAGCCACTACAATACATTGTAAAACCCCTAAACCTAGCGTCGTTAGGTCTTCCTTGCATGCACACCTCACATGATTCCCTCACACCTGTTGCTTTTCCTTCCAGCTGTCTTTCCTCCTTGCATGCTTCTCTTCCCAAAAATAGCCTTTTCTCCTGACTAGGTCTGCATCCAAAAAGCCCCCAACATTGACATGTGGCTCGTCCCGAGCCACTTAAACTTTGTGGGCTTCTTCAACAACTCCTGCGAGAGTCTAGAACTTTTCTGTGAGTTCCCTTGCTTGTGTTTGAGACTACGCGGTCTTTTCTCTGAACACGTCCAATACTTGTGTTGTAATCTCCTCGTTGATCATCTCTGTGCACTCTGCCTAAGTTTGTGCCATGTTCTTCTTTGCCTCTTCTGCCTATGCAATGACCTTCATTGCTAGCTCTTGGAGAGGCTCCATTTGAGCCTGTTGATCCTTCTTCTGTGTCTGCGTGACTATGAGTTTTGATTGCAACTTCTTCATATCTTGTACTCTTTTGAGACGCTCAGTGATCTTCAGCATCTTCTGCCTCTGCTTGAGGTCCTGGATAGATGCGCTTATCTTTTCCTCTTTCTAGTCCCACTGCTGAACCTGTTGATCCTCCTCCAGCTTTGTCAATAGTTGTGCTTCTCTATCGAACAAGTCGATAGCTATGTTGACTTGTTCCATTTCCTCCATCTGCCCTGTTGCTTCCTACTTCCTTTGTTCCTTGATAGGTGATCAGGTCTTGCATTCAACTTCCCTGGTTTGACTATCACTTCGAAGTCAAATTCCTGGAACAACAATAACCATCTATAAATTCTCCCCCCCCAACACTGGCTTGTTGACGAGGTATTTGAGAGTTGAATGGTCTGTAAACATCTTGAAATGTTTTCCCAATAAGTAATGTCTGAACTTCTGAAGTGCATAGACCATAGCTAAGCCTTCTCTCTCTGTGGTATTGTAATTCTGGTCTGATTCTGACAGTTTTCTGCTAGAAAATGTTATAGGATCATCCAATTCTCCTACTCTTGGTTGTGCTGGAATAGCTCCAAGTGTTATGGTTGATGCATCTACATGCAAATGGAATGTCTTTTCCCAATCTGGGAATACTAGTATTGGTGTGGTTACCATCTTCTATTTCAGGGTGTCCAATCCTCGATGACAGTCCTCATTCCACTGAAACTTGTTGTCTTTTCTTAACAATTTCTCCATTGGCGCAGTGATCCGCGCATACCCTTTTATAAATTTCTTGTAATATCTTTTTTGTCCCAATGTTTCTCTTAACTGACGTACTGATTTTGGTCGTGGTAAATTAACAAGTATTGCAATCTTGGCAGGATCGACTAGCAAGCCTTGTTTGCATATTATATGACCCAATAGTATCCCAAAGGGTGTTTCAAAGATGCACTTCTTGATGTTCGACAATATCTGGCACTTCCTTCATCTTTCTAACATCAGCCTCAACACCTCTACATGGTCTTTCAACAGACTGTAGATTGTCCAATCATCCAGATATACCTCTAAAAACTAGTGGATGAATTCTTTGAATGCAGCTATGACTAATCTGGAAAATATTGTCGGTGCATTCTTTAGTCCAAACGACATGACTGTGTATTGGTAGGACCCCCATTCTGTGGCAAACGTGGTCTTGTATCTATCTTCAAGAGCTATCTTGATCTGATGGTAGCCTGAGAATCCATCGGTGAATGAGTAAGCTTCCTGGCCTCCTACGTTCTCCAACACCTCATCTGTGAAAGGAGTAGGGAAAAGGTCATCTAGGCAAGCATCATTCAATTTCCTCAAGTCGACACATATCCTTATCCCTCCCTGCTTCTTCTCCTGAACTACCATAGGGCCTACCCATTCATATTCCTCCATTGGTTCTATGATTCCAGCCTCCAACATCCTATCAATTTATGCTTTAACTTTTTGCTTATATATTGGGTTTAATCTATAGGGTCTTTGTTTGATAAGTCTTGCCTCATATTTGAGAGGTATCTTCATTTCACCTAACTCTCCTGCTATTCCTTTCATCTATGTGAACGTTGTTGGGAATAGGTCGTTATACTCACGCAGTAACTATGTTATGCTTTCCCTTGTTTTCTCATCCCAATAATCTCCAGTGCTGGCCATTTTGGGATTTTCAACTGTCCCAATGTTGGCTTTCTTCACCTTGATCGGTAGAGAAAATACTTATGATTCCAGAGGTGGACCTTCCACTTCTATTTAACCTTCAACTTCCACAATCTGAATGTTTTGCAGGTCATCTTCATCTGGTTCTTCTTCCTACACATGGTAGTATGACAATAATTCTTTTACTGTATGTTTGTTCTGTTGTTGTTTTCTTTTCATGAGTTCAACTTATGGTTCTTTAATGAATATCACCCCTCTGATTTGTTTAAGTGTTGAGTCTATGTTGGGGTTCTCATGCTCAAATGAGAAAGTGACTATAAATTTATGTTGTAATACTGTCCTTTTTGTAGTTCCTCTGCGCAATTCCTGGTCTGTATACCAGTTTGCTGGAATCCCTTCTAATGTGTGAACAAAATGATGAGGCCATTCCTCTGGTGGTGTCATCCTCCATAGCGTTCTACACTTCTCTAATTGTTCTTCTAGTGCCCCTTGTTTGTCATATTTCTGCAATTGCTTGGTTCCCAGTTCCATGCCAAATCTAATGCGTAGTAACTGCTTACATTGGTACCAGTCCTTTACTGTCTCTTTGTGCACACCCCACCATATTGTAGGTGTTGCCTTGAGTGATATATCCAAGGATAAGAGCCTCTGAATTTCTAACACTTCATCTTCGTATTGTGTTAAAAATGCTTCTAAATCATTCACCCCATGGAAGCTGGGAGGTTCCCTTATCTCTATACCTACCCATATTACTGCGCGGTCTATTCTTGCACATCTTCTTGTGGAGACTTCATGCAACCTATGCTTCCAATTCTCTAAGCCCGTATCTGAGTCTGACGCGCATGAGGTGATGCTTCTCCAACTGAGCACCCCATCTATAGTTGGGTTATCTTCTTCTCATGTAGTTGTTCTGTAAACATTTCCCTTTCTGATGGGTCTAATGGCGCAATGACTTTGTATTCTCCTGACTCAAATGTCGTCTTCCTTGTCTTTAAGTTGATTATGGCATGATTGTCAAACGCCCAATCCAATCCAAGCAATGTTAGATAAGGTGTTGTACCATCCACTATCTCTATTAATTTGAAATCGGCTTTAGTGCTCACTCCATCCAGATCTAGTGTCACCCCCTTTAGTCTTCCAATTGGTATAACTCTGTGTTGGTTTGCTAGTTTCAGTTGAATGGGTGAATATCCTAATGTGGGTTCTCCCATACATTTCCATGTCTTCTTGGGTAACACATTTAGTTCAGATCCTAAATCCAGTATAATATCTCCCATGTTGAAATCTCCAATATTAGCGTTTAGTCGAAATTCTTTGCTTGTTCTCCTCCTTGTATGCAGATGATTAATTGTTTTTTGTTCTAGCTTTCCTTCTACCTCTGTGCTACATATTTCTAGCATATTTTGTAATACTTTAATAGGGATGGATCATTTAGTAGTTTAACACAGGATTGCAAAAAACCCTTAATCGTACTTACTTGTCCCAAGGGTTGTGCTTCTTTGGTGTGATCCAGTGATGGAGGCATCTCGTATGTTGGTACTTCCTAGGTCCGATGTGCAATGTTATATTGTTGTTGCATAGTTGTATATGGTTATTGCGCAGTGTTATACAGGGCTCATACTTGGTTAAACTGTGGTGCAGCTTGCCCAGTTATCATTTATGCCTGCACCCTATAAGCATCTGATGTTCTTTCCCTCATGAGGTCCATGGTCCTGCAATCTTTGTCATCATGGCCTACTAACTTGCAAAAGTTGCAATATGAGCTCTTAGGTACTGTCTGGTACTTCTGCATCATTGGGCAGTGATATGTATCATGCCCCTGTTTCTTACAGATGTCACACCATAGTCCTCATGTTGGCAACAGGTTTGGCATTCCTGCTGCCATGTACTGCGCGAATGTTGGACATTTGTTCTTATGGTGTCCTTTTTTTCTACATGTGGTACACCAAATGGATTCCCTTTTGTCCTTACCTTTGTTCTAGTTTAGCTGGAATGTTAAGTTCTTCAGATCCTCCTTCATCTCCTCTATAGCTGGATCTGTACTATGATATTGGTTCTCTTCCATTTGTAGGGCTACCTGTATAGCCTCTGCCTGGGTTTGAAACTTCTACTGTCGCAAAGGGTATTTCAAGTGTGGTAGCAGTGAATTCACGAACATATGTCTATGCTGCATATCTTTCATAACATGCTTTAGCTTTCCCTTTAATTGTTTGAACCTCTAGTCAATCTCCCATACTGATTCTCTTGGTTTCTGTCTAACCTCTATCATCTCATTCATGTATTGCTCCTCTGAACTAGGCTTCTGGAATTCATTTATCAATAGCTTTTTGATATCTCCAATCGTTTTGGTTGTTCCTGGCAGACTGTTTGCCTCTAAAATCGTGTACCAATCTAGTGCACAATCTCTTAGCGTGATAGCTAACTGCGCAAGTTTAGTGTCCTCATCTATGATCTGTTTCGCTTCCTATATCTGTTCACAAATAAACAAGTGTTTCTAAGGTTACTTCGACGCATCTCCTTTGAATTATGGTAATCTGATGGTGTGATCATGTCCTGCCATCCTGAATGATGAACTACTACCTCTACGCGATGTAGATACTTGAACAATGCTTCCTGAACTGGCTCCCCCAGTTGTTGTTCCTTGTGTAGATGTACTTCATGTTGTCTTCCTTCTCCCAAAATTCAGTATTCTAAATGGTGGTGTTCTTCTTGGTGTGTTATTTGCACATGGGTTTATGGGTTCTACACTGACACTGATATGGATAGGAGTGTTTCCTTCTATTCCTGCTCTTGGAATCTCGTCTTCCTCTCATATGTCGCGTGCAGGATTTCCTCAATCTACTCCACAATCCGGAGATCCTCTACCTCTTCTTCATCACTTTCCAAACCCTCCCTCGTGACTACGACTCTCTTCTTGGTGTTCATCTTATATTGGTAGGATACTCCACTGCACGTTCTTCCAGTTGTTGTCATGATCTGCTTGATCTGGTCTTCATCCATCATAATTGGGTCCAAGGCCTCCTCCTTCTTACCTTTATCCATTTCTCCCTCCATTTCTCCTTCTCCTGTCAGTGCTTCCCCCCATCCCCTATGCACGCATATAAGTTTAGTTGTCTGACGCCAACATTATTACAACTTTGTTATATAATAATATCTTAATAGAAGTATATAAAGATATGATATACCTACCTCGAGTTCCCTTCAAGAACTCTTGTTCTGTTGCACTGTAAGACTTCGTTGTATCTACCTCAAATTTTGTGATAAATCCTGCAACAATGTTGTCTAACCAAAAATCTACTACACGCGTAAATTTATTATCAACTTGTTGTAATTGTGCGATATCTACAAGATTCCACTCTAGCTGTCTAATCTGATTTGTAGGATGGTTGTCTTTCAACCTTTTTATCCACTCCTACAACACATGCAGGAAATAACAGAAAAATACTTCATGCAAGTTGTTGAATACGTACTTGTCCAGATATTTGTGCGGTGTCAACTTCGGGTTTATGTTATCTTTCTATGCAATCTCCAGCTCCTTTATTTTCAACCAGCTCTCTATCTCTGCCTTCGTTTGATTCCACGGTCTCAACATCCCCTTTTAGATTCTCATTCTTTCAACGTCTTGTTGTCCGATCTGGCGTTCTTTTCACGCGTCTTCCGCAAATCTCATTCACTCAATACCATCATGTTCCAACCAACCAAAAATAGAACCATTTGTTGGTTTTCTACTCTTCTACTTAGGATTCTTTATCAATTATCCTGATCCTACTTTACTGTCACAGATTGACCCCGATTCAAATTTGATAAGCTCCCAACAAAATCCCTCTAAAAATGTCGTCCCCTTTGGTAGACTAGAAGGCAACGCAACACATAGGGTGTACTGCACAGTCTCACCTGAGATAGCTCTATGGGTGGATGCAATACTCAAGTGTTTGCAACTTGGGAATGAGTGGAGATATGCGGTTGTATCTTGTAATCTTTATTTATTCAGTCTAACATATGATTATAACAATTATTCTATTCATGCATGAAAATACCAGATCTAACTAGTTAATTCATTCATCTAACATTCACCACTTAACAACTACATTAATTAATTCATCTAACATTCACCACTTAACAACAATAAAGATGCCTACATTAATTCACACAACATAGGTGTTACCGTGGTTCATCCCCTCCTGGGCTACGTCCACAAAGATCTATCTCTCAAGCTCTTTATTATGGTTCAGTAATATGTTATGCCGTGCATGTTTACAATCTTAGATATTACTCTTTTTAACAGGCTCCTCAATCCCTGTGAGGCTTACTAGATCGCACCAGGCTCCTCAGCCTGTGATCTAACCCTCGGGATCAGGTCGCTCACTGCTTCCCTAGCTCACCAACTTACTGACTCGTACAGTTCTTACAACTTTATGCCATCCGTCCTCTGCTCTCGTCGTCTCTATCCTCCATGTCTCTTGATCGGTCCCTTTCTTCCTCTAAGTACTACCTATTTATATTCTTGGCTCATCGACCATTACAATACATTTCAAAAACCCTAACCCTAGTGTCATTAGGTATTCCTTGCATGCACGCCTCGCCTGCTTCCCTCACACGTACTACTTTTCCTTCCAACTGTCCTTTCCTCCTTTCATGCTTCTCTTCCCAAAAACAACATTTTCTCCTTACTAGGTCTGCATCCAATAGTAGTGGAGACTTTGGTACGATTTATGGAGGTCACGGTTTCAACCCCTGTCGACTCCATAATTTTGGTAAATCATGACCATTAATGGCTAATGGGAGGTCGCCACATGGTGGCCTCTCATTAACCATGACACATGTCAATCAAAGATTAGTTAACCTGAAGGTACGGATGTCGAGTCACTTCCCAAAACGTCTGTTGCACGGTCATGCCACATGTCACCCTTGCATTGGTGACACGTGTCACCCCTTTTGACCATGTTGACTTTGACCTTTGACTTTTGCCCCTTGTTTTGACTCGAAGTTTGACTGGTCATAACTTTTGCATACGAACTTTGTTTGAGGCAATTTTTGCATCATTGGAAAGCTATCGCAGAGAGAAATTGGGATGATTTATTTTTGAGAATTTTTTAACCATTCTAGACCTTTGTGGATGTTCTGGATCCTCCTGAACCTTTATGAGAATTCTTGGATCCTCATGGATCATTCCTCCAGATTGGAAGCCTTTAATACCACCAAAATTTTTTATTACTCAACAACTAGGTGAGGGTAGAGTTCCCTCACCCTTTTGATCTCCATCCATTTTTCTTTACTTGGTTTTACCCCTTTAAGACCAACTCAAAGATATTCCACATCACCTCGTGGTAAAGTCCTGATTCTTCTGTCAAAAATAACATCTTCCTGTAGCTTATCCAAATACTCTGGAGCAAAATCATCAACTGTTGGAACCTGAAGACTTTCATCTTTGTCCATAATCATAGGAGACTCATAAAGCTTCAAATTTTCAACATTTACCACTAAATACATTTGCATGTAGGTTGGTAGATCTAAATGAAAGGCATTAGTATCAATCTTCTCTAAGATATTGAATGGACCATATCAGATTGGTGTTATCTTTTTACCTTCACCTCTCATTCTATCTGTTGTCGCAAGAGTTGACTCTAGGCTGTAATAGAGCCAAGCCTTAGCACATTTTATATGAAATAAAATTTGTTGATTGATAAGTCATAAGAGGCTTCTAGAACTAGGTCTGAAACAGGCCCTTGACTCATTTATAGATCAGAAACGAAGAGGCATGACATTGTTTGTCTAATTGATTTAATAAAGAAGATAGATAGAGGATAGGAGATGAAGAAGACTGAAACAAAGAGTTAGGTATATAATTCTGATAAGTCTAATCTTTATTTCAATGGCAGAAATAACACCAAACTTCAAATATCTGAACACAAGTCTTGTCTTACTCATAGCAAGACAGAGGAAAAGCTATGAACAAATAAAACTTGTAAATAAGGCAAAACAATTAAGATGCGGGTCTTGTTCTACTCACGGAAAAACAGAGGAAAAATTGCACTTTAAGGAATGCTTTAAATTAGCTACAACAGAAGTATCACTGAATTGTAACCATTACAAGCTGAATTAATGAATGGAAGGAAGAAAGAGAAGTGATGAAAACTTTAGAAACAATAACACAGGAAGGAGACAGAATTAGACAGTGACAAGTTGTAGAATCTCTTGGCACTTTGTTCTATATTTTCTAAAAAGGAATGCATTACAAACCCTGCCTCCAAAAGGCTCTCGGGTTGTTCCCCTCTCTCCCTTTTTTTTCCTTCAAGAAGATACAATAATATATATCTTCTGCCCCCTTTCGAATAACTGAAAAATGATTCGGATTCCAAAAGAAATCCCTCTAGAAATGAACATGCATTTCATGTAGGTATTGAGGTCGAAATCCTTCCAAAAGATAACAACAGTTACCATCAAATTCATAAACTTTCTACCATAGAAAATGGGCCAAACTGCTTAAAACCGGGGCTGCGGTTATGGTTCTGTATCTCTTGAATCATGATAGATGTGTATAAAATTAAAGAGGTTTTTGTTCATCTATTTTTTCTAACCAAAAACCTCTCTCGGTTTCCTGAGATCCGTTTCCATTTGCCTCGGATCTGCCTTTCAAAAACATGTGTCAAACGGAGAAATTCTAAGATCCAAAAATTAAGGCTTGGAGATGGATTCGATTCTCCCAATATGTGACACCTGTAGGAAAACTGAGGGAGGTTATTAATCTATTATGTGTTAGGCACAAAAATATCTGACCGTTTCTCAAAATGATATTTGAGTCGCTCAGAATCATCATTTGAAAATGATGACTCAGCACAGTAAAAAATGCCACATTTCTGAAAATGAACCTCATCGTTTGGGGGGATTTTGACTGCCTTCCCAAGCTCCAAATGAACTTCTGAAGACACCAATGGAAATATTAGGATCTGCAGATGTCGATCGACTATTAGAACACGAAAAATGGCCTCTCCAAGGCTGAGAAAAATGGTTTTTTCCCAAGGCAGTTTTTTGCATATGAAAAATCTGCGATTTCGGTGGCTAACACGTAAAAAAAAAGGTATCTTAGATGCTGAAAGTCCTGGCTTTCGGTGACTAACAGTGCAATTTCAGAGTGTCGTAAACCACTGAAAGTCCCGAAACCCCGATTTCAGGATTTCGGGTTTTGGGAAATAGAAAACAAAAATTTTGTCGGCCAAACCTCTGATGGCCGAAACCCGAAATGATGACGTGGCATTTTGTAAAACCTTATTTTAGTGATTTTATTTCCGTTTATTGCATTTTTTTTTATATTTTTTTTTTTGTGCCTCCTTGTGAGCTCTTCCTCCATGTGACGCTTGAGTGCTTAGTCTCAGCCGATACACTTTCGGCAGTTAAGGGCATATGAAACTTGAGATTTAAGCTACCTAAAGTCTGCACTTTCGGTAGCTAATCACTATAATTTTTTTCTTTCTAAGCTACCGAAAGACAAAATTTCAATATTTGTTCCAACATAGGCTCCATCTAGGGATGGCGCTTTCCTGAAAGTGCCAAGAACAGTAGACCAAGTGCCTTCATGCATTGGACAACCGGAAATCATCCTTATCAAACTGTGAACCATGTCACTTTACGTGCATCTTTTCGGAACGAAAAACTGCTTATTCATCCATTGGGATATGGAGTCGTAACGCTTTAAAACAAAACCATACTGGATTCAAAACTAAACTGAAAACATATTGAAAACCACCATTGTAATCTAATGCTCGAAGTCAAGCTTATTTATATACATCACCTACTCTAACTACTAAAAAATTCCCACTGAATCAAATGATACGAAAATGCCATTGAAGCCAATCCAATAATTGTCTACTTATTTGAAATTTTCTCACACTTTCTTTGAGCAGGCTGAAAAAGGAAACTGACAACTCCCATCTGACCTTTTGGTGATCATGAATTTTCAAACCTTTCATCAATTCTTGTGACCAAATATCCATGACATAGCATACTCCTCCATTAAATGAATCTAAAAGATCAGCGAAAGGATCTTGGAAAAATATATCGTCCTGAGGTTTTAAAACATCCAGGACTACTCTATGTTCTGATTTATAATGCTCAGGATCATTCTCGAAGAAAATATTTGAGCACCCTTCAAGATCATCTGCAATGGCATCTCCAAAATCATGGCACAATCTTATCTGAAGACCCTCATCCCTCCATGAAAAATATGCAGCAAGTTGTTCTACAGAAATGATGAAATAATCATCACTATACTCATCATATTTAGGTTCAGCAGATAACTCAAGAGGTTGATCAGTCAGACAAAAACTCGAGACATCAACTGTGGATCTCTCAAGCAAAGGACACTTTGTTACTATCTCTGGCATACTGTTTATTTCAGGATCATACTTCTGCAAATCACAGTCTAAAGCATTCTCGAACAACAAACTTTCTTCAGGATCATTAAACATGGAAACCATATCATTTTCATGAAACAAAGAAGAGTCTAAAATCTGATCTCCAGGCAGAAAATCATCATAAATAGGCTCACTAACTTCCTGTAAAGTTCTATCAAATACATGACTGTCATCATTTAAAAACATATTTACATTTTTAGAAATGGAAGAAGTTTGACACTCATATTTGGGACTATGTGAAAGCTACAAATCTGTGTGAGTAGGGGCTGCAACATAGTTGTGCAGGAGCATACCTATCTCTTCTTTAGTCAAAGGAGAAGGCGGTCTCTGTATTTTCTGGATAAAACAACAATCATTCCTTTCTATCTCTTTTGCAGGTTGACCGTGATGTTGAATATCTTCTTCTTGAGTATGTTCACAAGATCCAGCTTCTTTATGAGCCAACTCTTCCTCATACTGATCATCTTCATCAACTTGAGAAATTTCTGATATTTCTTCCTCCTCTTSAAGAGGAGGAAGAAATATCAGAAATTTCTCAAGTTGATGAAGATGATCAGTATGAGGAAGAGTTGGCTCATAAAGAAGCTGGATCTTGTGAACATACTCAAGAAGAAGATATTCAACATCACGGTCAACCTGCAAAAGAGATAGAAAGGAATGATTGTTGTTTTATCCAGAAAATACAGAGACCGCCTTCTCCTTTGACTAAAGAAGAGATAGGTATGCTCCTGCACAACTATGTTGCAGCCCCTACTCACACAGATTTGTAGCTTTCACATAGTCCCAAATATGAGTGTCAAACTTCTTCCATTTCTAAAAATGTAAATATGTTTTTAAATGATGACAGTCATGTATTTGATAGAACTTTACAGGAAGTTAGTGAGCCTATTTATGATGATTTTCTGCCTGGAGATCAGATTTTAGACTCTTCTTTGTTTCATGAAAATGATATGGTTTCCATGTTTAATGATCCTGAAGAAAGTTTGTTGTTCGAGAATGCTTTAGACTGTGATTTGCAGAAGTATGATCCTGAAATAAACAGTATGCCAGAGATAGTAACAAAGTGTCCTTTGCTTGAGAGATCCACAGTTGATGTCTCGAGTTTTTGTCTGACTGATCAACCTCTTGAGTTATCTGCTGAACCTAAATATGATGAGTATAGTGATGATTATTTCATCATTTCTGTAGAACAACTTGCTGCATATTTTTCATGGAGGGATGAGGGTCTTCAGATAAGATTGTGCCATGATTTTGGAGATGCCATTGCAGATGATCTTGAAGGGTGCTCAAATATTTTCTTCGAGAATGATCCTGAGCATTATAAATCAGAACATAGAGTAGTCCTGGATGTTTTAAAACCTCAGGACGATATATTTTTCCAAGATCCTTTCGCTGATCTTTTAGATTCATTTAATGGAGGAGTATGCTATGTCATGGATATTTGGTCACAAGAATTGATGAAAGGTTTGAAAATTCATGATCACCAAAAGGTCAGATGGGAGTTGTCAGTTTCTTTTTTCAGCCTGCTCAAAGAAAGTGTGAGAAAATTTCAAATAAGTAGACAATTATTGGATTGGCTTCACTGGCATTTTCGTATCATTTGATTTAGTGGGAATTTTTTAGTAGTTAGAGTAGGTGATGTATATAAATAAGCTTGACTTCGAGCATTAGATTACAACGTGGTTTTCAATATGTTTTTAGTTCAGTTTTGAATCTAGTATGGTTTTGTTTTAAATCATTACGACTCCATAGCCCAATGGATGAATAAGCGGTTTTTCGTTCCGAAAAGATGCAAGTAAAGTGACAGGGTTCAGAGTTTGATAAGGATGATTTCGGGTTGTCCAATGGATGAAGGCACTTGGTCTACTATTCTTGGCACTTTCAGGAAAGCACCATCCCTATATGGAGCCTATGTTGGAACAAATATTGAAATTTTGTCTTTCGGTAGCTTAGAAAGAAAAAAATTATAGTGATTAGCTACCGAAAGTGCTGCACTTTCGGTAGCTTAAATCTCAAGTTTCATATGCCCTTAGCTGCCGAAAGTGTATCGGCCGAGACTAAGCACTCAAGCGTCACATGGAGGAAGAGCTCACAAGGAGGCACAAAAAAAAAATAAAAAAAAAATGCAATAAACGGAAATAAAATCACTAAAATAAGGTTTTACAAAATGCCACGTCATCATTTCGGGTTTCGGCCATCGGAGGTTTGGCCGACGAAATTTTTGTTTTCTATTTCCCGAAACCCGAAATCCCGAAATCGGGGTTTCGGGACTTTCGGTGGTTTACGGCGCTTTGAAATTGCACTGTTAGTCACCGAAAGCCAGGACTTTTAGCAGCTAAGATACCTTTTTTTTGACGTGTTAGCCACCGAAATTGCAGATTTTTCATATGCAAAAAAGTGCCTTGGGAAAAAACCATTTTTCTCAGCCTTGGAGAGGCCATTTTTCGTGTTCTAATAGTCGATCGACATCTAAAGATCCTAATATTTCCATTGGTGTCTTCAGAAGTTCATTTGGAGCTTGGGAAGGCAGTCAAAATCCCCCTGAACGATGAGGTTCATTTTCAGAAATGTGGCATTTTTTTACTGTGTTGAGTCATCATTTTCAAATGATGATTCTGAGCGACTCGAATATCATTTTGAGAAACGGTCGGAGTTTTTTGTGCCTAACACATCAGCGATTAATAACCTCCCTCAATTTTCTTACAGGTGTCACAGATTGGGAGAATCGAATCCATCTCCGAGCCTTAATTTTTGGATCTTAGAATTTCTCTGTTTGACACATGTTTTTGAAAGGCATATCTGGGGCTAATGGAAATGGATCTCAGGAAACCAAGAGAGGTTTTTGATCAGAAAAAATAGATGAACAAAAACCTCTTTCATTTTATACACAACTGTCACAATTCAAGAGATACAGAACCATAACTGCAGCCCCAGTTTTCAGCAGTTTGGCCCATTTTCTATGGTAGAAAGTTTATGAATTTGATGGTAACTGTTGTTATCGTTTGGGAGGATTTCGACCGCAATACCTATATGAAATGCCTGTTCATTTCTAGAGGGATTTATTTTGGAATCCGAATCATTTTTCAGTTATTCAAAAGGGGGCAGAAGACATATATTATTGTATCTTCTTGAAGGTAAAAAAAGGGAGAGAGGGGAACAACCCGAGAGCCTTTTGGAGGCTGGGTTTGTAATGCATTCCTTTTCAGCAAATATAAAACAGAGTGCCAAGAGATTCTACACCTTGTCACTGTCTAATTCTGTCTGCTTCCTGTGTTATTGTTTCTAAAGTTTTCATCACTTCTCTTTCTTCCTTCCATTCATTAATTCAGCTTGTAATGGTTACAATTCAGTGATACTTCTGCTGTAGCTAATTTAAAGAATTCCTTAAAGTGCAGTTTTTCCTCTGTTTTTCCGTGAGTAGAACAAGACCCGCATCTTAATTGTTTTGCCTTATTTACAAGTTTTATTTGTTCATAACTTTTCCTCTGTCTTGCTATGAGTAAGACAAGACCCGTGTTCAGATATTTGAAGTTTGGTGTTATTTCTACCATTGAAATAAAGATTAGACTTATCAGAATTAGATACCTAACTCTTTGTTTCAGTCTTCTTCATCTCCTATCCTCTATCTATCTTCTTTATTAAATCAATTAGACAAACGATGTCATGCCTCTTCGTTTCTGATCTATAAATGAGTGAAGGGCTTGTTTCAGACCTAGTTCTAGAAGCCTCTTATGACTGATCAATCAACAAATTTTATTTCATATAAAATGTGCTAAGGCTTGGCTCTATTATAGCCTAGAGTCAACTCTTGCAACAATATATAGAATGAAAGGTGAAGATAAAAAGATAACACCAATATGATATGGTCCATTCAATATCTTAGAGAAGATTGATACTAATGGCTTTCATTTAGATCTACCAACCTACATGCAAATGTATTTAGTGGTAAATGTTGAAAATTTGAAGCTTTATGAGTCTCCTATGATTATGGACAAAGATAAAAGTCTTCAGGTTCCAACAGTTGATGATTTTTCTCCAGAGTATTTAGACAAGCTACAGGAAGATGTTATTTTTGACAGAAGAATCAAGACTTTACCGCAAGGTGATGTGGAATATCTTTGAGTTGGTCTTAAAGGGGTAAAACCAAGTAAAGAAAAATGGATGGAGATCAAAAGGGTGAGGGAGCTCTACCCTCACCTAGTTGTTGAGTAATAAAAATTTTTGGTGGTAATAAAGGCTTCCAATCGGGAGGAATGATCCATGAGGATCCAAGAATGCTCATAAAGGTCCAGGAGGATCCAGAACATCCACAAAGGTCCAGAATGGTTAAAAAATTCTCAAAATTAAATCATCCCAATTTCTTTCTAAAATGCCATCAATTTGTAGAGCTCCGCAATAGCTTTCCAACGATGCAAAAATTGCCTCAAACAAAGTTCGTATGCAAAAGTTATGACCAGACAAACTTTGAGTCAAAACAAGGGGCAAAAGTCAAAGGTCAAAGTCAACATGGTCAAAAGGGGTGACACGTGTCACCAATGCAAGGGTGACATGTGGCATGACCGTGCAACAGACGTTTTGGGAAGTGACTCGACATCCGTACCTTCAGGTTAACTAATCGTCGATTGACATGTGTCATGGTTAGACTAATGAGAGGCCACCATGTGGCGACCTCCCATTAGCCATTAATGGTCATGATTTACCAAAATTATGGAGTCGACGAGGGTTGAAACCGCGACCTCCATAAACCGTACCAAAGTCTCCACTACTATTGGATGCAGACCTACTAAGGAGAAAATGTTATTTTTGGGAAGAGAAGCATGAAAGGAGGAAAGGACAGTTGGAAGGAAAAGTAGTACGTGTGAGGGAAGCAGGCGAGGCGTGCATGCAAGGAATACCTAATGACACTAGGGTTAGGGTTTTTGAAATGTATTGTAATGGCCGATGAGCCAATAATATAAATAGGTAGTACTTAGAGGAAGAAAGGGATCGATCAAGAGACATGGAGGATAGAGACGACGAGAGCAAAGGACGGATGGCAGAAAGTTGTAAGAACTGTACAAGTCAGTAAGCTGGTGAGCTAGGGAAGCAGTGAGCGACCCGATCCCGAGGGTTAGATCACAGGCTGAGGAGCCTGGTGCGATCTAGTAAGCCTCACAAGGATCGAGGAGCCTATTAAAAAGAGTAATATCTAAGATTGTAAACATGCACGGCATAACATATTACTGAACCATAATAAAGAGCTTGAGAGATAGATCTTTGTGGACGTAGCCCAGGAGGGGGTGAACCACGGTAACACCTGTGTTGTGTGAATTAATGTAGGCATCTTTATTGTTGTTAAGTGGTAAATGTTAGATGAATTAATTAATGTAGTTGTTAAGTGGTGAATGTTAGATGAATGAATTAACTAGTTAGATCTGGTATTTTCATGCATGAATAGAATAATTGTTATAATCATATGTTAGACTGAATAAATAAAGATTACAAGATACAACCGCATATCTCCACTCATTCCCAAGTTGCAAACACTTGAGTATTGCATCCACCCATAGAGCTATCTCAGGTGAGACTGTGCAGTACACCCTATGTGTTGCGTTGCCTTCTAGTCTACCAAAGGGGACGACATTTTTAGAGGGATTTTGTTGGGAGCTTATCAAATTTGAATCGGGGTCAATCTGTGACAGTAAAGTAGGATCAGGATAATTGATAAAGAATCCTAAGTAGAAGAGTAGAAAACCAACAAATGGTTCTATTTTTGGTTGGTTGGAACATGATGGTATTGAGTGAATGAGATTTGCGGAAGACGCGTGAAAAGAACGCCAGATCGGACAACAAGACGTTGAAAGAATGAGAATCTAAAAGGGGATGTTGAGACCGTGGAATCAAACGAAGGCAGAGATAGAGAGCTGGTTGAAAATAAAGGAGCTGGAGATTGCATAGAAAGATAACATAAACCCGAAGTTGACACCGCACAAATATCTGGACAAGTACGTATTCAACAACTTGCATGAAGTATTTTTCTGTTATTTCCTGCATGTGTTGTAGGAGTGGATAAAAAGGTTGAAAGACAACCATCCTACAAATCAGATTAGACAGCTAGAGTGGAATCTTGTAGATATCGCACAATTACAACAAGTTGATAATAAATTTACGCGTGTAGTAGATTTTTGGTTAGACAACATTGTTGCAGGATTTATCACAAAATTTGAGGTAGATACAACGAAGTCTTACAGTGCAACAGAACAAGAGTTCTTGAAGGGAACTCGAGGTAGGTATATCATATCTTTATATACTTCTATTAAGATATTATTATATAACAAAGTTGTAATAATGTTGGCGTCAGACAACTAAACTTATATGCGTGCATAGGGGATGGGGGGAAGCACTGACAGGAGAAGGAGAAATGGAGGGAGAAATGGATAAAGGTAAGAAGGAGGAGGCCTTGGACCCAATTATGATGGATGAAGACCAGATCAAGCAGATCATGACAACAACTGGAAGAACGTGCAGTGGAGTATCCTACCAATATAAGATGAACACCAAGAAGAGAGTCGTAGTCACGAGGGAGGGTTTGGAAAGTGATGAAGAAGAGGTAGAGGATCTCCGGATTGTGGAGTAGATTGAGGAAATCCTGCACGCGACATATGAGAGGAAGACGAGATTCCAAGAGCAGGAATAGAAGGAAACACTCCTATCCATATCAGTGTCAGTGTAGAACCCATAAACCCATGTGCAAATAACACACCAAGAAGAACACCACCATTTAGAATACTGAATTTTGGGAGAAGGAAGACAACATGAAGTACATCTACACAAGGAACAACAACTGGGGGAGCCAGTTCAGGAAGCATTGTTCAAGTATCTACATCGCGTAGAGGTAGTAGTTCATCATTCAGGATGGCAGGACATGATCACACCATCAGATTACCATAATTCAAAGGAGATGCGTCGAAGTAACCTTAGAAACACTTGTTTATTTGTGAACAGATATAGGAAGCGAAACAGATCATAGATGAGGACACTAAACTTGCGCAGTTAGCTATCACGCTAAGAGATTGTGCACTAGATTGGTACACGATTTTAGAGGCAAACAGTCTGCCAGGAACAACCAAAACGATTGGAGATATCAAAAAGCTATTGATAAATGAATTCCAGAAGCCTAGTTCAGAGGAGCAATACATGAATGAGATGATAGAGGTTAGACAGAAACCAAGAGAATCAGTATGGGAGATTGACTAGAGGTTCAAACAATTAAAGGGAAAGCTAAAGCATGTTATGAAAGATATGCAGCATAGACATATGTTCGTGAATTCACTGCTACCACACTTGAAATACCCTTTGCGACAGTAGAAGTTTCAAACCCAGGCAGAGGCTATACAGGTAGCCCTACAAATGGAAGAGAACCAATATCATAGTACAGATCCAGCTATAGAGGAGATGAAGGAGGATCTGAAGAACTTAACATTCCAGCTAAACTAGAACAAAGGTAAGGACAAAAGGGAATCCATTTGGTGTACCACATGTAGAAAAAAAGGACACCATAAGAACAAATGTCCAACATTCGCGCAGTACATGGCAGCAGGAATGCCAAACCTGTTGCCAACATGAGGACTATGGTGTGACATCTGTAAGAAACAGGGGCATGATACATATCACTGCCCAATGATGCAGAAGTACCAGACAGTACCTAAGAGCTCATATTGCAACTTTTGCAAGTTAGTAGGCCATGATGACAAAGATTGCAGGACCATGGACCTCATGAGGGAAAGAACATCAGATGCTTATAGGGTGCAGGCATAAATGATAACTGGGCAAGCTGCACCACAGTTTAACCAAGTATGAGCCCTGTATAACACTGCGCAATAACCATATACAACTATGCAACAACAATATAACATTGCACATCGGACCTAGGAAGTACCAACATACGAGATGCCTCCATCACTGGATCACACCAAAGAAGCACAACCCTTGGGACAAGTAAGTACGATTAAGGGTTTTTTGCAATCCTGTGTTAAACTACTAAATGATCCATCCCTATTAAAGTATTACAAAATATGCTAGAAATATGTAGCACAGAGGTAGAAGGAAAGCTAGAACAAAAAACAATTAATCATCTGCATACAAGGAGGAGAACAAGCAAAGAATTTCGACTAAACGCTAATATTGGAGATTTCAACATGGGAGATATTATACTGGATTTAGGATCTGAACTAAATGTGTTACCCAAGAAGACATGGAAATGTATGGGAGAACCCACATTAGGATATTCACCCATTCAACTGAAACTAGCAAACCAACACAGAGTTATACCAATTGGAAGACTAAAGGGGGTGACACTAGATCTGGATGGAGTGAGCACTAAAGCCGATTTCAAATTAATAGAGATAGTGGATGGTACAACACCTTATCTAACATTGCTTGGATTGGATTGGGCGTTTGACAATCATGCCATAATCAACTTAAAGACAAGGAAGACGACATTTGAGTCAGGAGAATACAAAGTCATTGCGCCATTAGACCCATCAGAAAGGGAAATGTTTACAGAACAACTACATGAGAAGAAGATAACCCAACTATAGATGGGGTGCTCAGTTGGAGAAGCATCACCTCATGCGCGTCAGACTCAGATACGGGCTTAGAGAATTGGAAGCATAGGTTGCATGAAGTCTCCACAAGAAGATGTGCAAGAATAGACCGCGCAGTAATATGGGTAGGTATAGAGATAAGGGAACCTCCCAGCTTCCATGGGGTGAATGATTTAGAAGCATTTTTAACACAATACGAAGATGAAGTGTTAGAAATTCAGAGGCTCTTATCCTTGGATATATCACTCAAGGCAACACCTACAATATGGTGGGGTGTGCACAAAGAGACAGTAAAGGACTGGTACCAATGTAAGCAGTTACTACGCATTAGATTTGGCATGGAACTGGGAACCAAGCAATTGCAGAAATATGACAAACAAGGGGCACTAGAAGAACAATTAGAGAAGTGTAGAACGCTATGGAGGATGACACCACCAGAGGAATGGCCTCATCATTTTGTTCACACATTAGAAGGGATTCCAGCAAACTGGTATACAGACCAGGAATTGCGCAGAGGAACTACAAAAAGGACAGTATTACAACATAAATTTATAGTCACTTTCTCATTTGAGCATGAGAACCCCAACATAGACTCAACACTTAAACAAATCAGAGGGGTGATATTCATTAAAGAACCATAAGTTGAACTCATGAAAAGAAAACAACAACAGAACAAACATACAGTAAAAGAATTATTGTCATACTACCATGTGTAGGAAGAAGAACCAGATGAAGATGACCTGCAAAACATTCAGATTGTGGAAGTTGAAGGTTAAATAGAAGTGGAAGGTCCACCTCTGGAATCATAAGTATTTTCTCTACCGATCAAGGTGAAGAAAGCCAACATTGGGACAGTTGAAAATCCCAAAATGGCCAGCACTGGAGATTATTGGGATGAGAAAACAAGGGAAAGCATAACATAGTTACTGCGTGAGTATAACGACCTATTCCCAACAACGTTCACATAGATGAAAGGAATAGCAGGAGAGTTAGGTGAAATGAAGATACCTCTCAAATATGAGGCAAGACTTATCAAACAAAGACCCTATAGATTAAACCCAATATATAAGCAAAAAGTTAAAGCATAAATTGATAGGATGTTGGAGGCTGGAATCATAGAACCAATGGAGGAATATGAATGGGTAGGCCCTATGGTAGTTCAGGAGAAGAAGCAGGGAGGGATAAGGATATGTGTCGACTTGAGGAAATTGAATGATGCTTGCCTAGATGACCTTTTCCCTACTCCTTTCACAGATGAGGTGTTGGAGAACGTAGGAGGCCAGGAAGCTTACTCATTCACCGATGGATTCTCAGGCTACCATCAGATCAAGATAGCTCTTGAAGATAGATACAAGACCACGTTTGCCACAGAATGGGGGTCCTACCAATACACAGTCATGTCGTTTGGACTAAAGAATGCACCGACAATATTTTCCAGATTAGTCATAGCTGCATTCAAAGAATTCATCCACTAGTTTTTAGAGGTATATCTGGATGATTGGACAATCTACAGTCTGTTGAAAGACCATGTAGAGGTGTTGAGGCTGATGTTAGAAAGATGAAGGAAGTGCCAGATATTGTCGAACATCAAGAAGTGCATCTTTGAAACACCCTTTGGGATACTATTGGGTCATATAATATGCAAACAAGGCTTGCTAGTCGATCCTGCCAAGATTGCAATACTTGTTAATTTACCACGACCAAAATCAGTACGTCAGTTAAGAGAAACATTGGGACAAAAAAGATATTACAAGAAATTTATAAAAGGGTATGCGCGGATCACTGCGCCAATGGAGAAATTGTTAAGAAAAGACAACAAGTTTCAGTGGAATGAGGACTGTCATCGAGGATTGGACACCCTGAAATAGAAGATGGTAACCACACCAATACTAGTATTCCCAGATTGGGAAAAGACATTCCATTTGCATGTAGATGCATCAACCATAACACTTGGAGCTATTCCAGCACAACCAAGAGTAGGAGAATTGGATGATCCTATAACATTTTCTAGCAGAAAACTGTCAGAATCAGACCAGAATTACAATACCACAGAGAGAGAAGGCTTAGCTATGGTCTATGCACTTCAGAAGTTCAGACATTACTTATTGGGAAAACATTTCAAGATGTTTACAGACCATTCAACTCTCAAATACCTCGTCAACAAGCCAGTGTTGGGGGGGGAGAATTTATAGATGGTTATTGTTGTTCCAGGAATTTGACTTCGAAGTGATAGTCAAACCAGGGAAGTTGAATGCAAGACCTGATCACCTATCAAGGAACAAAGGAAGTAGGAAGCAACAGGGCAGATGGAGGAAATGGAACAAGTCAACATAGCTATCGACTTGTTCGATAGAGAAGCACAACTATTGACAAAGCTGGAGGAGGATCAACAGGTTCAGCAGTGGGACTAGAAAGAGGAAAAGATAAGCGCATCTATCCAGGACCTCAAGCAGAGGCAGAAGATGCTGAAGATCACTGAGCGTCTCAAAAGAGTACAAGATATGAAGAAGTTGCAATCAAAACTCATAGTCACGCAGACACAGAAGAAGGATCAACAGGCTCAAATGGAGCCTCTCCAAGAGCTAGCAATGAAGGTCATTGCATAGGCAGAAGAGGCAAAGAAGAACATGGCACAAACTTAGGCAGAGTGCACAGAGATGATCAACGAGGAGATTACAACACAAGTATTGGACGTGTTCAGAGAAAAGACCGCGTAGTCTCAAACACAAGCAAGGGAACTCACAGAAAAGTTCTAGACTCTCGCAGGAGTTGTTGAAGAAGCCCACAAAGTTTAAGTGGCTCGGGACGAGCCACATGTCAATGTTGGGGGCTTTTTGGATGCAGACCTAGTCAGGAGAAAAGGCTATTTTTGGGAAGAGAAGCATGCAAGGAGGAAAGACAGCTGGAAGGAAAAGCAACAGGTGTGAGGGAATCATGTGAGGTGTGCATGCAAGGAAGACCTAACGACGCTAGGTTTAGGGGTTTTACAATGTATTGTAGTGGCTGGTGAGCCAAGAATATAAATAGGTAGTACTTAGAGGAAGAAAGGGATCGAGTAAGAGACAGGGAGGATAGAGAGGACAAGAGCAAAGGACGGATGGCATAAAGTTGTAAGAACTGTATGAGTCACTAATATGGAGAGCTAAGGAAGCAGTGAGTGACCCGATCCCAAGGGTTAGATCATAGGTTGAGGAGCCTGGTGCGACCTAGTTAGCCTCACAGGGATCGAGGAGCATGTTAAAAAGAGTAAGATCTAAGATTGTAAACACGCGCGGCGTGACACATTACTGAACCATAATAAAGAGCTTGAGAGCCAGATCTTTGTGGACGTATCCCAGGAGGGGGTGAACCATGGTAACACCTGTGTTGTGTGAATGAATGTAGGCATCCTTATTGTTGTTAAGTGGTGAATGTTAGATGAAGGAATTAACTAGTTAGATCTAGAATTTTCATGCATGAATATAATAACTGTTATAATCATATGTTGGACTGAATAAATAAATATTACAATATACAACCATAGATCTCCACTCATTCCCAGGTTTCAAACACCCGAGTATTGCAGCCACCCATAGAGCTATCTCGGGTGAGACTACATAGTACACCCTATGTGTTGCGTTGCCTTCTGGTCTACCAGAGGGGCCGATAGTTTTAGAAGGCTTTTGTTGGGAGTTTATCAAATTTGAACGAAGGTCAACTATGAAAATAAGGTAGGATCAAGATAACCAATAAATAATCCTAAGTAGAAGAGTAGAAAACCAACAACTACCAACGTACCACACGAGAGTTACTTAACCATAGTAGGCGTCATTTTTATTTGAACTTACATATTGTAATAGGTCGTGGCAAAAGGGTCGATGGTGAAGTTCTATGAATTCCATGACACTGGCCGGTTGATGGCCTCATGGTGGAAGGAGAACAAGAAGTTCATTAACCAGAGCACTGAATGGTATGGGATGATTAACTTGAGGGATCCATACATCTATTTGATGGTTCTCATCTGCTGGCTATATGGAGAAAAGGACTGCTCCAAGTTTTCGGAAGCATGGATGCCTTTCGCGTACACAGTGGCAATCTCTGGGAGCATCTTCAACCAGGGAGAAATAATTTCTAAGAAATTGAGCATCTGTGTACAACAGGCTCAAACGTTGAAAGAAGGGGAAGCACCCACTTTCTACATGGCCTCATACCTGCTCGATGTTATCTGCGCAAGGAATTTCTTTGCCTGAATGAATTTAAGTTGGCACGTTGCGAAGCTCCTGGTCCACGTTTATTCCAACATACTATGGGAGAACATGTACAAAAACTCTTACGCACTCATATGCGATGAATTCATCGCCCGTATTTATTTTATTATTTTTAAGAAGGAGTACCCAAGATTATCTGAAGCATCCAAGAAAATGGTGGAAAAGGTAGGCCATTGGTATTTAGATGAATGCTCAACCTATATAAGGGTGTTCAGGGCCACCAAAGCACCACATCTCCTACCTGCTCATGTCCCAGACCGACTCGTTGTGGGAGAAATATGGTATCAAACCATCCTGAAGGGCTATAACACCACATTAGTCAAGGATAAGAAACACGCGTTCATACTCTATGGTTTCCATGTAAGGTTTTATATGGTAAAGGATACTACTCAAGCCAAACAAGAAGGGCTGAGCCAACTTGAATTCAGGTTCCTGACAGGCCGATTCTGCAAGCACGACCCTAAAGGCCTAGTCCTTCAACATGCTTCACAGGTATCATCATGTTGGCCATACGCTCATGATAAGTTTGAGGTCAAAATTTTCACAGAGTGTGCCCAGGACTGGGACGAGGTGGTGCAAAGAATGGCCAACCCAAACATGACTAGGTTCAAGGCTATGAACATGGATGAACAGGTGGAAACGATAGAGTAGTCGACCTAAGAGGCCCTCAGAACCAGGGAAGAAATCAGAGTGGTAGAGACAACAGAGAAACAAATAAGGGGATTGCTCTTGCTAGAAGGAGCACAAAGAATCATTGATCAATTGCAAAATGACCTTGATTTGATAGAAATGATGAGGATTCCTACTGATGACCCAATCGAAAGCGGAGGAGAACCAAGCGGCCTAGAGCCAATGCAGGTTGAAGAAATCACCAGGTCAGAAAACCCTAAAGTTACACCACCACAGATCATATCACCAGGGGAAATTTCAACCCAGCCCGAGATAGAGAGGACATCGGGTAGAACAAGTGTACCAAATCCCTTGTTCAATTTGATAACCATCTACGATGATGAGGAGAGTTTGGAGGTGTCCCTGGTGACTCTGGTGCAGATTATAGAGGAAAAAGAACCTGAGAGAGCATCTACCCCGGGTCCCGATGCTCCAGTTTAGAGCCGTCCGCAGAGCAAGCATGAGGTAGAAAGTGCCTTAGACACGGATCCACTCGACATACCGGGAACCCCACTGGAAAATGCAAGGGATGAGCTAGGATCGGGTGAACAGGAAGAAGAAATTCCACAACAGGAAATCGACATTTCAACAGTCGATTACCAAGTAAGTACCAAACCTGCCCATGGTCCCTCAGTTTTGGCTGATACGTTACTAGTCGATGAGAAACAACCAGAATTCGAGCCATCGGGACATAAAGAAGAGGTTCAAGAACCCAACCTAGAAAAAATATACACAGTCGGGAGCCTGGGAAATACTCTAACTTGGGGAGAACAACAAATCCCCGAACCTGTTGATGAGTTTGCCGATATACAAGAAATTGCCTAAGATCGAAAGAGGAAAGCCATTATGAAGAGAACCACTAAGAAGAGGAGGCTCACGTTGGACAGTTCGATCCTCATCACCACAGAGGAAAAATTTATTAGCACAGAGCATGCCAAGACGTCAAATCTTATCGACGCAGGGATGGCTATCACAGATGCCACCCTAGATAGAGCAAGAAAAGATGAGGAGGATTTGGCCACTGCACTAAAGGAGTTGCATCATCTGTGCCACTTGGTGAAATACTATCAGGACTGCACACAAGCCACGATATTTTTGAGAAGTGAGTTCTAAAATGCTTATGTTAAATTCACGAATGAAAGTTACCTTTTCACTGCAGGGACAGTCGACTTCTAAGAAGACACCCTTATGGCGCTAGAGACCTCCAAAGACGTGGAAAGATGGTTTGAGAATGCACACCAAGCAGTGGAAAGAATTGATTACATCAATGTGGTTCAAAAGGGTTGAGACGCCGAAGAGCACAACATTCGGGTGCTAAGGGACAACAACATAGATCGGATAAGGAAGACGACCGAATACTGGGTGAAAATGGGCCAAGAACCTCAGTGGGAGATTCAAGAAAAATGGGTCGATTACGAAATAAGTTGGGTAAAGATTAATCGGGAGATGAAAGACATCGGTCTCCCAGAATTCGACTCACCCGAGGACTTTGTCAACTTGCATGACATAGTCATACAACATGTAGAACAAGACTCAGCATGGACTACAGAGATAGCAAAGGTGGCGAACATGGCGCCAGGTCAAGTACAACAGTTCATGGAGCACCTGATCAAGGATTGAACAATATTACAACAGTTAAGTGTCAAAATAGTTAAGTATTGGGCACGGGCAAAAGAAGTAAAGGTGATCCTTTCGGCCCCGATGGACCAACACAGATTCCTGTATGCCAACACATGCGAGGAACTCTTCGTCAAATGGTCAGAGTATGAGAAGAGTCATCCACTTCAATGAAACCGTTCAATGACTCTTAGAAGACAGAGAGATGGAAGGGCCACGTGGTGATGTTTTGTTTTACTTAGCTTGCATTTTTTATGGTTATTTTTAGTTTATGATTTGTTATAAATAAGAGGACTGACCTTTTAGAAAGGGTCGATGGTTTTGGAAAAGACCCTCATTTTTGGAATTGTAAAGAACTATTTCGGAACTACCTTAATTCAGAAGTCTTGTTTAGGACCGAAGACAAACTTTTGTTTTTCATCAAAGGCGTGTGTGATTGGACGTGAGGAGTAATTACTTCCGACTTTATTTCATAAATGGATGTTGTAATGAGTAAGAGTTTATGAATCTATTGATAAGTTAGCTGATTCAATATTTTTCTGTAGTTCTTGTTCTTAATGATGGAAATCAAATCATTGTGTTAATGTGTGATTAATGATCAGAGCTAAGGAAACTATTTTTCTTGCCATCATTTTCTTGCATGTATGTTTTCTTTCGATAAGTGTATTTCAGTCAATAATTGGAATACCATCAAGTTGATGTATTAGTACTAGGCTTGTCACAGGTGTGAAAATCTTTGTCTGCACGCTTGAGCACAAGGGTTATCCCAAGCTTAGCCTTCTTCAATAAGTTATTATTTGCCTTTTACCTAGCTGGTTTATACCAACACGCATATTTTTATCAAACCCATCTAATAAAGAAAATACAAAAAGAGAACGTTTAAACTGAAGGAGAAACTTTCATAAGAAGATATCCTGTCAATCACTATGTAAATCCCATCAATTATTTGGATGGATCGACAGATCTGGAGAACCATTCCACTATCAAATGCTGCAGAGTCTAATTGGGCCTCGATGGTGGGTTTGGTTCCTGCTGTTGAGTTAAAAGGATTTAGAACCCTTCAACATAATTGGCGCTAGAAGGAGGGCCTAAATGAATGAATGGCTAACAATATCTCTGATATAATATTCCACACAACCTATAGATTCAAAACAACCCACATGCATGGCTAGTCAGTCTCAAGACAACCCACATACAGTAAGTACTCCTGAAACGATTAACTCACCCCAGCAAGAGGAAGAACATTTATTCCATGTAATACCTTACGCTCTTCCCCATGAGGAGTTGAACCAGTTCAGAAGAATCACAAGAGCTTACGCCCAACAAATCAGATCACTACCCTTAGCTCTGTTACTTCCTTGTAGAAAACAAGTAAGCAAACCAGTGGTTGACACCCCCAACCAGGTTTTTTTTCACACAGTAGAAGACTTGGTAGATGTTTCCCTCACCGAGATCGAACATCCCCTCAATATAATCCCTAAAACACCAGTTGGTAACTACTCTGAGCCCGACAATCTTGAGTCTGACGAGGAAGGGTTTAACTCGGATCACTCAGCTTCGGAGTCGGACGACATGGAGGATAAAAATGATCATAATGAAGAAAGGGGAAACCCACCTTAGAATAATCAACCTTGGTTGGCCAGAGATTCTCTGGCAATCCCTGGACGAGTACATAACCTTCCCCGACATTCAGAAAAGTTACTCCCTAAATTTGACTCTGAAAACTCAGGATTGCCTAAAGACCATATCAAAAAGTTCATACTAGCTATTAGACTGATGAATGTCCAACAAGAAGACGTCGTATGCAGGATGTTCCCCTATACCTTTGAGAATTCATCCTCCACATGGTATTTTAACTTGCCTGTAGGGTCCATAACTAGTTGGACAAAGTTTCAAAAGGATTTTTTAGACAAATTTGCAGAAGAAACCACTATATGAGCTTTGATGGCCAAGTTGTTCGCCGCCACCATGAGTTCAAAAGAAAAGGTTAAAGAATTCAATAAATGATTCACCACTATCCTGAACAAATTCCAACTCGAAGCTAAACCCATTTAGGAGTTGCAAATCAAAGTATACACTAATGCTCTCCCTACTTCTATTTCCATGTTTGTAAAAAGTGCTGCCAAAACGACCCTAGCTGAGAATTTCGAGGAAGCCAAAACAATTGAATTCCAAATGAAGGGATGTAAATAAGGCCAGGTCTCATTAGTTAAGAAGGAAGCTCAACCTCCACCAAGGAGAGGACTCTTTTTGACTAGACCCGCAGGGAAATAAACAGAACAAGGGCCCAAAAAGGGAAGTGGAGACATAGAATACCTACAACGGATGATAAAGAAGTTGTAAAATGAAATCATAGACATGAAAAGAAGTGCATGGGAAGGAAACCAAGGCCAAAGGCCCTATAAACCCCTTTTTAAAAGGAACCCACCATTTAAAG
>ML833443.1:6943-23271 GCA_009831015.1 Picea engelmannii
TATGGACTCCGTCAGGAATATTCTTCTGGACCGTTTTAACGAGTGTGAAGGAATAAGGTCACTCGGCAATCTTTTCAATTTTAGGGAGTCTGAAAAGAGCTTAACTATGGACTCCGGGGGGGTTTCTTTTTCGTAAATTTAGTACCTCAGGCCCGAAAAAGGAATAAAATTATACCTGAAGATACTCTTCTAAAGAATGGAAATTCAATAAAGTATTCCTTTGTTCATACAGTTGACCATCCGGACCGAAAAAGGGGTAAACTACCGCCGGATAGACGTGACTTCAAATTTCAGTTTAACGAGCGTGAAGGGTCACAAGATCGCTCGACAATATTTTCATGTTTAGAGGGTCTGAAAAGGGCTTAAAAGGAGACCCGTTATGTTTTGGGAGTCCGGAGGGTAAGACAAAGAGTGAAAAAGACCCATGCAAATGAGGCTCAAACTTGTATTTCGGAAAGACTATACGGACTCCTGAGCCTACAGTGTTGTTAGAAACTGCATGGACACCATAATGCAACCAGGAACTACCTAGGGCATCCATGTTTTGGCAAGCTCTACCACCAAGTTGCGACACTTCTAGAGCAGATATGACGGTTTCGTGTCACAACCGGATGGGATCGATCCTATATCATAAGAACAAAAGGCAATGAGATGCAACAGTGGGGATGAAATCCTACCCTATATGCTCAAGTTGATTTTTGAACAAATTTTTATGGACCGTCCATATATATATATATTTTTATTTTCTGAAACTCAATGAAAAATGTCCCAATACCTGATCAAATCCCTCCCATATAACTCCTGAAGCACTCAAAATCATTTTTGGTATAAAGAAACTGATAAAGGGGCCCAAAAAAGTGACAAAAGAGGCCAAAAAGTCTATAAATAGAAGTTGGTAGCTCATTATCACCATTGCTGATTTGGAAATTGACTCTGGAGCCAAAAGACCCCCTTTGCCAAAGATCGTGATTCCGGAAGCTACAGTGGACGAAACAGACTTCTTCTTGGACCAAGTAAGTACAAACTCCCCTATCTTGTACTTCAACACTTCATTTATGTCATTTAAGTTGGTTTTGGGGGTGGCCATTGACCTCAAAGAGGTCAGCCCTAGGCAAACGCGGACTGTCCAGAGACAGCCCGTGGGTACCCGTGCGCAGAGTCAAAACTGCGCACGGGTACCTGCGACTGTCGCCTTGACAGCCCGCGGGTGCCCCCCGCGTGATGGAATTTGGTTGAACCAAGACTAAACTCCCCCTCTCTTTCTTTGTGTGTTTGGCAGGATGTATGTTCATTGGAGAGAGAAGGAGCACGAGGCTACCAATGAGGCAGTGGCTGCAGATCCGAATGTCATGGCCTTGCTGACGCAGTGTGGCTTGGTAAAGTTTTTCTTGTGTCCATTTATGTGTGCTCAACCCAGGCTGTTGAATGCCTTGGTTGATTATTGGCACCCAGATGCAGAGGCCTTTATGATAGAGGGGAAATCCTTGGTGCCCACCACCGAGGATATTTACTTTTTGACGGGCCTCTCGAGGAGAGGGGAACCCATCAACTTTCAGACTTTTCCTGCGGGGCCGAGGAAAGTCTCAGAATTGATAGAGGATTACTGTGAGGCTGGGACCGATCAAAGATCTTCCTCAGTTCCCGTGAGTAGGATTACCAGCCTCACCCTCCAGACCATTTTATCACTCATCGGGCGGATTACTAGCTCTGCGGCCGTGCATCAGGCTTCGCGCGCACAGATGAACTGTGCAATTCAGTGCATGAATGCACAAATTTTTGACTGGAGTACCACATTACTGGCAAGCATGACAGGTCAGTTGATAGCTTGCAGACAGCAGACACATAGGAACTTCAGGTTTGGGACCATCCTATGTTCGTTTTTCTTCGAGAGAGTTCCATGTTTCAGTCCTCGGCTGACGGTACGAGGACATCTGGCGAATTTCCCCACAGTGTGCAGATGGGTAGCGTTGCTGCCGCGACAGGGTGGTGGGAGGACCACAGAGGCCTTCAATGATGACTTTTTTGCCTGGCTTTCACGACAGATCCCAACGATCGAGGATTACCCATATGCAGGGATCGACTTTTCCAAATATCCAGTGATACCATTGCCTCCTGGTGAGGAGCCAGGGGAGATGGGTAAGTCTCCACCTATCTAGTTTTTTTTGTTTGCATATGTAATTTTTATGTCTTTTTGATATATATATGATGTTTTTGTATAACAAAGTTTTTGACGGGTGATCATTTGTGTTGCGTGCAGATGTGGGACCCGTGCGACCTGTCGATTATGCACGGAACAGGCGCCGCCCACGACGAGAGGTCGCAGCTGCCGCCGCCAGGTGAGCAGTGATAGCAGGGAACCTCCTAGCAGGAGAGGCCGAGAGGGTTCTTAGGCAGATTGAGTGGAACTTCACTGAGCTCACTCGCACAGTCCCCATGGCAGAGATAGAGGACTTGCCGCCCTCCATGCAGACTCATATTGTGGGGGTACCTCGGACATGGGTCCGATTGTTTAGGTGTTTAGGTCAGGCTGTATTTGAGTATAACTGGGCCCATAGGCCCTGAACAGACTTGTATACTTTTATGTGCCATGAGCACCGATATGTATATATTTTTTGAGGGCATAAGCCTAGTGACTTGTTATGGTTCCCACTTTTTGAGGTGCTTGCGCCCATCTATGTACTCTGAGGATTTTATCATATTTATATATGGTTTTTATTTCTTTTTGGTGTCTTTATGGATTATGTGTGAAAAAATGTATTTACATGTGTATGATCATGATATTTTTATGTGTGAGCAAGATGCCAATCTAAAATGTGATTAGCTAGAGTATCTATGATTTGATTTAGACTCCTAGGAACATGAAAATATGTAATATAATCAAAGTTGCATTCCAAGAGACGTACCCTAAGGAATCGTCGGTGTAAAGTTGGGTCATGCACCCGATATATTCTGTTTAGTTGCGACATGACCAGTTGAGCGTCTAGATAGACCCAGAGACGAGAGATACCCAATGAAAGAGCGTCATGAAGTAACTCAATAACTGTGCTATACTCAGCAACATTGTTTGTGGTGTCACCTAAGCATATCCCTCCAAAAGATAACAACTGACCCTGTGGTGTAAAGATTACCCAAGCCACAGAGGCAAGCCTCCACGTGTGTCGACTAGCACCGTCCGCATACCCAATGAACACCTTAGACTCATTTGACATCTGCCATAGTGACGAAAGATAACATTAATGACATGTCCATGAAACCATTTTCAAAAGAAATGTAAAAAAGTAATAGCACAAATACTATACATATGTTACAAAAAGTTACCCACAGTGACTATGCTATGAGTAATACTTCTTGAGGTAGAGCCCATTTCTAGGCTCCGCCAAAGCATTCCCTTCAAAATCGACCAAACGATAAGCACCCTTCTTTAAAGCCTCCTTAACAATGAAGGGTCCAAACCACATGGGTTTAAGCTTTCCTGCCCCCAGGGGGTCCTTATCTTGATCGTAAACCAAGACAAGGTCGCCCTCAGAAAAAACTCGAGGACGAACGAACCTATCATATTGACACTTGACCTTATGATTATGAGCCTCATTGGCCAGAGGTGCATCGCGACGCTGTTCATCAAGCTGCTCAAGGTGTACTAACCGTTCTTCAAGTGGAGAAGTATCTGGCAGGAACTGTACTGCCAATTTTAGAGATGGAATTTGACATTCAATGGGCAAGACTGCTCTAACCCGTAAACGAGTTGGAAAGGTGAGAAACTGGTTGCAGTCCTAATTGATGTTCGGTAAGCCCATAATGCCGAGTATAACATCAAATGCCAGTTGGATTTGGCTGAGTTGATGGTTCGCTGTAGCATTGCCTTAAGAGTTTTGTTAACGGCTTCCACCTGCCCATTGGCTTGGGGATAGTAAGGTGAGGAATGTTCTTGCCGTAACCCAAGATTTGATGTTAACTCGGACATCATTTGGTTCTGGAAGTGACTGCCATGGTTAGTGACAATCTCTCTCGGGACGCCGAACCGTGCTATAATTTGGTTAAATAAGAAGAGAGATGCAGTCTCTCCATCATCTTTGAACGTCGGCATAGCTTCGACCCACTTAGTGAAGTAGTCGACAACCACAATGATATAGCGGTGCCCCCTGGCTGACGGGGGGTTGCAAGTAGTGTAATCAATCCCCCACTTAGTGAAGGGACCGACGGTGATAACAGGAAACATAGGAGCTGGATGTGCCCTCATCTTCCGTGAGAAGATTTGGCACGAATGGCACTTCTTGACCGACTTGATACAATCTTTAATAAGTGTGGGCCAGAAGTAACCTGCTCATAAAATCTTTTGGGATGTTGCCAACCTAGATAAATGACCGCCACAAGCTCCTTTATGACAATCGTTGAGCACTATGATGGCCTCCTCATGAGTGAGACATCGACGCAAGATACAGTCTACACCTCTCCGATACAATGTATCATTGAGTATGAGATAGTTCTTGGCCTGATGGCGTATCCACCGACACTCATCACGAGAAGCAGAGGTGGGGCACTTCAAAGTCTGGAGATAGATAAGTATATCTCCGTACCAGGGGTCGGATGATTCAATCAAAAACATATCCCCCCGGATAGGCGATTCCTCAGGCACAATGTCACCTGACTCAACCAGAAGTTCTGAAATAAGTTCTGCGAAGACCAATGACTTCTTGGACTTTGCTGAAACGAAGTCTAAGTCAAATTCTTGGAGGATGACCATCCATCTACTGATTTTTCCGCCGATAACTCATCGTTTCAACATGTACTAGAATGGATTCACGACAGCTATGACGGTGGTCTTGCGAAATAGAACATAGTGACGGAACTGTTGAACAACATGAACTACTGCCAATGTAAGTTTTTCAATATGGGTATAATTAAGTTCAGGTCCTACGAGGCCTCGGCTCAGGTGATATATCACGTATTCAGAAAACGAATCATCTTCCTAAACTAAAACCATGCCTATGGTTGACTCTGCGGCAGCCAGATATAATAGGAAATCCTTGTTATAATTCGGTGGCCATAGTAGAGGTGCGGTTGTAAGGGCGTGTTTCAATGCGTCAAAAGAGCGCTGCGCTACTTCGTCCCAGAAAAAGGGAACATCTTTCTTCAGTAAACGCATGAATTCCTTGGTGATTTCAGCATAGTTGGCGATGAAGCGTCGTAATAAGTTCACCTTGCCTTGAAGACTCTGAAGTTGTAAGATTGTGCGTGCGGGGGGCAACTGGACTATTGCCTCCACCTTAAGAGGATCCACCATGATCCCTGTTTTTGAAACGATGAAACCTAACAAACGTCCTGACATGACGCAAAAGCTACACTTGTTGGGATTCAAGAGAATCCTGAAGTAGCGACAACGTTTGAATATTAGTCAGAGGTGCATAGGATGATCCTTTCGCCTGCGAGAGCATGATGCTAAATCATCTAGATAGGCCTCGACTATATGCTTGAGGTCATGAAACGCAAAAGCCATGGCCCACTGGAAGGTGGCTCCATCATTCTTGAGGCCAAAAGGCATCTTACGATAAGCGAATGTACCCCACGGACAAATGAATGTCGTTTTGTGTTGGTCCTTAGGTTTGATTTGGATTTGGTTATAGCCCAAAAAACCATCCATGAACAAAAAGGCTTCACAATCGGCGCACTCATCAATGATCTGGTCGAGGAATGGGGTTGGATAATTATCTTTTGGACATGCCTTGTTCAAATCATGGAAATCGGTACAGACACGAATCGTGCCTTGTTTTTTATCAACTGGTACGGGGTTTGACACCCACTGAGTCAAATGAATTGGGTATATGAACCTTGCCTTAAGCAATTTCTCAACCTCGACTTTGATGGCTGCTGCTTTCCTAGGATTAACTGGACGAAGTTTCTGTCGAACATGCTTAGAATCTAGATACGTAGTGATCTCATGTTCAACTATTTTCGGATCGATGCCTGGAATTTCCTCATAAGACCAGGCAAAAACGTCGCGGAATTCTTTGAAAAGATCCATGAAATATGAATCTCTTCAGGGGAGCAATCCACTCCGACGAAGACATTCTCCATGATGCCAGGGGTTCGGGAGATGTTGATAGGTATGGTTGTAGCGATAGTCGCCATATTTCCCTCAGCATAAATTTCCTGTGTAGCTAAGAGGTTGATGGGACATGGATGATCTCTCGTCATGATGATAGTGAATTCTCCTGCCTCGATTCAGTGTAACTTTGGGAGGAAATATGATCTGTGATGAAGATATTCCCAAGGTCTATCCGGACTAGTCATTGCTTTGATTACAACTTCATCAGAAGGCCAGACTAAGTCTAACGAATCGGTGGTAGCAAGAGAACCCTGAGCCCAGATAGGCTCCGGAAGTGGATCCAACTCTTGTGCAGGAGTCGGATCGGGAGTAGCTGAAGTTTGCTGGACTAGAGAGTATGATACTTCAGCTACTAACAAGGGCATGGACATGCTAGCGTGCTCTGTCTCATCCATCATGGCTGATGGGGAAGGAAGAGTCCACGGATCCTGAAAGTAAGTCGTGCGAAACGACGAAACATGAAAAATCTCAGCCTTGTGGTGAGTTGATATAAACTTGACATCGCTATGAGGAGGTGGGTAATCAAAAGTACCCATCAAAGATGGGCACGAACCAACTCCTATGTTAACGACACCGGCTTGAGGATTATCTATCATGGGAACTGTGGATGCCCCCAAGGCTGGGTCAAGTCGAGAGAAGGAAAACTGATTAATGTTCACTATCCGGCCTTCATGTGGAAACAATAAGACTCAGAAAACTGTAATGACCACCGCTTGCATTGCATAAGTCCAACTACGACCTAACAATAGATTGTAGTCAACGGGGGCATCAACTACCTCTACTTCGATGCACACAGTCTTCCCCCCTAACTGCACAGGGAAAGAAGGAATGATGCCATGCGGTCAGAAAGAATGACCATCGAACGCAGTGAGGAGAGTAGGTGACGGAGACAACTCAGGTTGGCCAATGGCTTTCCAACATGCTAATGACATAACGCAAGTCGACGTGCCCTCGTCTACCACCGTGCAGAAGATATTCTGCATAAAAGTTTTCGTGGGATGAGCCACTACTATCTGAAACGCGACGTGGTAAGGAAAACGAGGTTTCAAGTTAGTCGTATCTAACATGATGGTACCCGAGTTACAAGCCTCAGTAGAGCCTAAAGCAGTCAACAAGGCTTTCCTCTAAGCAGGGAAACTTTGGAGGACCTCCAAAGCGGACATAGCACAAGGGGTTTGAGATAAATCTTCCACCACAGAGTAGTTCTGGGCGGCCCTTGCATTTGGATTGTGAGAAGCTCGCTTGAACACACCTTTTGGAATGCGTGTCATTGTTTCACCCAACATCTTCTTGATCTGTAGAGGAAGAGATGGGATCTCGGCTTCTTTTCCCTTCTCAGAGGCGCTTGGTTTACTATAGTCCTGTGCTCTAGTTGTTATTAAAGCGTCACTTTTAACCATATATATGTTCACAGAAGATGAATTGTTTGGGGGAGGGCATTTTTCTTGGCTTCCCACCTCGACACTTGTAGAGGCTTGAGTTAAATTTTGCCCATGCTGAAAGGGATTAGTCAACACAGCTTGCTGTTGCTGTGTGACAAACTTATGGGCCTCCGCAAGTCGAGGACATAGATGGGTCGGGTGGTCTTCCGCACATAAGTTGCACAGATACCTCGCCTTCTTTTTTTCTGTGGTGCCCTCGCTAGCATTATCAGTGGGTTTCTTTTCCCCCTTACTCTTCTTGCATTGTTTTTTCTTTCCTTCAAGCTGCTGGGTGGCCTTTGGGTTAGTCGTCTGTATGGAATGTACTTCCGATGTTTGGGTAGGAGGAGTAGCCAAAGCAGTAGTCTAGCTGGCCGTTGAGTGTTGTATAGATAACTGTTACAATTGTTTTGTCAATTGCTCAATGGGCTTAGTTTGTGCCAAACCAACTATACCATCGGCATGTGGTTCAGCCCTCTATCTGGTTTTATCCAGAATCGATCGTGGTGCATCTGGCAGGATGTTGTACAATAGACCAGACTGAGAATATATAAGATCAAACTGTTGAGCCCTCATGATGGCATCTTCCTCGGAGAAAACCCCTGAAGTCATGACATCTTTGGATAACTGCGGAACTAAAGACTTAAGGAACCACTCAAGCAGGAATGTTGGTGGGACAGGTACCTTGATAAGACTCTTTCGGCATCGCCGCTCTCGAATATGATCCAAGATATGGTCCACTATCGTCTGCTCGAAATTGGCTAGCAACTCTGTGCCGGCATCGTATCTCACAGGTAACTGGAAATGGTTAAGAAAGGCCATCGCCAGTTCACCAAAAGAAGAATATTGTGAGCGGTCAAGCTTGATGTACCATTTCGTGGAACTCCCAATAAGAGTGCGTTGAAACAATCGCAACTGGACGAAGTCATCTTTCAGTGAGTTAGATGAGCACCAGAGATGGAAAGTAGTCACGTGATCACCTGGATCTTCGTTAGGCTTGGCCTTGAACTTTGGAATGTCTGAAGGCAACTTCGTTGGCATAGGAGGCCAACGCGGATCGTGACAGATAACATCATTTAAAAACCGTGTCAAATCTGGCAAGTGTAACGTCGCCAAGAATGGTAGTTTAGGTTGCTGTTGATAGTTGGGATAAAAGGGTCCTGGAGTTTGACTGGCACCAGGTTTCCAGGAAAAGTTGGGCGGCTGGCCCGGATTCTGGTAGAAACCATGGCCCTGACCAGCGTAAGGGTTTTGCATCTGAGGAGACATCATTGGCTGATTCCCCATGAAGGACATAGGATGTTGGGCATTCATCGTGTTTGACGGACTTTGGGAAGGATTACCCCATGCCAGTCCCAAGGGGAGAGGCATAGAAGTCTGTCCGGGGTTCCATTGACTGTGGAAAGAATTACCCTAGAACGGCATTCCAGAGGAAGGAACGGATCCTTGTCCTGAGTTCCAAGGTCCTGGTATATGTGCCCCCGATGCAGGAATAGTACCCTGTGCCGGAGTAGATTGTCCAAAAATGGGTGTGCCCCCAGATGGGAAAGCAGTGGATGTGAAAGTGTTATTACCAAACATCCCGTTCCAAACAAACGGTGACGAACCTACCGGCAGAGTTTGCGAAGGTGTTCCTTGACTCCCGACTCCAAATGAACTCGTGTGTGCAGGTGGCCCAGCGGACTGCTGATGCAATCCACTAAGCAAAGGGGACGAAGGAGCGATATGACCTCCAGCGTAAGGAAAAGCATTGAAAGGGACAGGAATGCCCCCAAGTTGACCTTGCAGAGGAGCGTTAGAGCTCCCTGCCCCCAGACCCAAAGTATGTAAAGTGGATGAAGTGAGTACAGGACTTGTACCTGAACTAGGCATACCGTATGAAAACGGAGGGCTTATCGCACTAGGTGTGTAAGGAGGTGTGGTTGCCGTGATAGATGGGGTCGTTCCACTGTGCGATGTAGTTGCGGCCGAGACCATGGTGGCCCAGACTTTCGACAAAGGCAAGTTAGGAGAAGCTTCTCCTGTGGTAGCAACGATGATGGGGATGGAAGAATTCCCAGAGGAAGTAACAGAGTTTGGTTCCATAACTAGGTTAGGCACTGACAGGCGTTCGTAAAATTGAATTGGCACAATAATGTCCGGCCAAGTATCAGTGTTTGAGGTTTCAACCGATCCAAGAATGGCAGTTAATTCCTCCGGGAGTTGTTCGGGATCAATGGTTTGAAACCCGGTTGCTTCAAAAGACCCTCGTTGGTCTAGCTTCTGCCTCAAAGGTGGTGGGGGTGGCTCCAGTATAACCAGCGGCATGCCCAGAAGCCTTTGTGACCAACGGAGCTCTGAATCCTCCACTGTGTGAGAAGATTCACGACACGCTAAGGTATTCTACATGAACAAATAGTAACACACACTAAAATAAGCCCCTATGAGATAAGACAAGCAATCACTAACTATTTTGAAGAACAGTTACAACAACCAACACTAGAGAAACTTACCGGTGCAAGTGCAACTTGAATACGGAAGCACCCTCCGGGTATACTCTGCAAAGCGTGGCCTGATGTCTGTCCTAGGTACCTCGGTAGACCCCCGCAATCACCTGTGTATGTCCCTAGAAAATATTGGCAACTAGTTTGCCAGCACGTGAACAATCACCAGGCGGGTACAGTCGATAGTCGGGTAGACCACAATGAGCAGGGTATCAAGCCCGAAACCTGTCAAGGGTATCGAGATAAAATGGTCCGAAAGACAACTGAGGACCTCGAATGGATTCAAGACCCATGAAGCTCCATGGCAAATGAAAACGACGTAATCCCTCAACAAATCCTCGATATGTGTTCTCCACTACGCTCGGTCCAGCTTTGGAGGGGTTATCTCCGCTACCTTTCCTTACGCGACCTCATGTTTAGCCCCTGTGTTAGAGGGGGGTCCCGGATAAATTTTCGTAACTGGACTTCTACACTCCCTATTGACAGACTCCAATGTTTGGTTTGAGTGGCCTTGGAGAATTTGCTCTCCAACCTATTCCAAGGCCCTAGTCCTGAGCTAGTGTATGCACCCTACAAACAAAAAGTCTAATTGATTTTAATTAGCGTTTCTTTTAATGGGATTTTTTACTTCACAAGGTATGAAAGTGAAACTGATGGTGTGTAAAGACTCAAAGAAAAATGAACAAGAAATGCTTGGAAACAAAAACTTTTACAAACAATGCAAAAACCAGCAACTTTTCAACAAGAAAGACTTCTTTTCTTTTCAACTTTCCTAAGATTTCATGCAGCAAACACCAAGTAATTTCACTCAAATCCGTGAGCTACTTATACTCTAAATGCAGTGCAAAAACTTATGAAAAAAGACTTCTTCCTAGCTACTGATGCAACAACACAATCTTCAAACCAAGAAGAAAATGAAACAAGAGAATTTTTTTTTTTTTAATTGCAAAATGACGCAACAAAGGGAAAATGCCGACAAGCACAAAACCAGGAGAACGAAAAACTATGGATTAAAGCGCAGATCACAAAAGAATTAGAGCAAAGATGCGAAAAAGAAATCAAGAAAGCACCGATTCTAACACTTGTCTAAAAACCATAAAACATTTTTTTTTTTTTTTTGTCTTCTCTATCAAAACATCAACTAATAAAAACACCGGATAAGGATAAGAGGTCCTAACCTGCTGACTGTGCAGCCCTAGACTCAAAACCCCGAGAGGAACACTTCTCACCACAGGAGGGGATGACTGCCCCACTCAAGCTGAAAAGCAACCAATCAAGCCCGCAACTGTCACTGAAACAGCACGCGTGCAAATGCGTGCTGAGCTATAACAATGCATGGGTACCTGCGGGCTAACCTTAAATAGGCCACGGGTCTGTATAAAAGCCAAGACAAAACAACACACAGGCAGCCCAGACCTGAAAAAGGCCTCTTGTATTGACAACCAGGGTCTCTAAAAGGTTTGGATGCTTCTATTTTAATAGAAAAGGAAAATGAATGCAAAAGATAAAAAACACAATAAGGTAGACTGAAAACAAGGCAGTAAACCAGCAGGACCCAGACAGGATCCAAAAAGCCCCCTGAGAAGGTAAACTTCTGACAGGGAAGAGGAGACTGCCTCTCTAGCTTTCTGAATCTTAGACGCTACTGAAACCTCTACAACAAGCATTCAAACACGGGCTACAGAAGGTTAGGGCGCGGGTTACATGCGTGCAGGCCTTCTGCAGGCGGTGTGTACCTCTGTGTGTCCCGATAATAGATTTCAAGCAACAGTCAAGGAAAAACTGGTATTAAGAACCAGGTTCCCTGCTAGCTTTGACCTAATAGAAAACAGACAAACAAAGAAACAGAAACTCTACTTCTTTAAACTACCCAAAAACCTCAATGAAATCCGGAAACCCTAAGAGTAAAATCCCCAGTGGAGTCACCAATTTTGTTGTGGGGAAATTATACCCTACAGACTAACAAGCTCGGCCTTAAAATTGCATGCAGATCATGACCCTTAAGAAATTACTTTTAACCTTCTACCCCAAACCTAAAACCCTTTTTCACATGCGAACATGGAAAGAACCTACTAACCTTTTTTATCGACGTTTGGTGTAGATCCTCCATTGCGCTTTATCTCCTTGCTTCTGTTGCTCCTTTCAAAGACGATCCTGCAATCAAGACAACAACACTACACATGCATACTATTGTTCTACTAGAGGGTCAGAGATTAAGCATAAATCAAATAAAACATATAAGACTCGTGCATTGGGACGGGAAAAGTACTCTTTATTAATCTCAAGATGAATCAACTTACAATGATAATAGAGATCGGCCACCATTCCTTGATCCTGATCCTGGGATCCTCCTCTTCTTTTTCCTCCAACTTCTTTGCTTGAATTCTCCTAAAGCTTGAGGAAAGGCTAAAGGGTTGGGACAAAACAGATTCGTCAATTGGGCAGAGTTTCTTTGCTATGATTTTCCTCCTTTGAATAGTACCCCTACCCCTTCTTTTATAGGCTATAAGGAGCTAGGGTTTTGGACAAACTCTCAGCCATGCATGGCTGGGAGTTCTAGTTAACTGACCCAAAGCTTTTCGTTCCATCGGCAACTTTCCTGTTTTTGTGCTTTGTTAGGTAAACGTGGGCTGTAGTGGGCCAGCCAGCGTTCCAACGTGTGTAGTATAAGGCCTGCCAACATTCCAATGTGCCCAGTAATGGGTTAGGGCGTGGGTTACTTGTTTTAAGAGGTTTTTTAAGAGTCTGTTCAGCATGGCTTTGGCAATGAAGGGCAATGAGTTGGCCTGATGCCAGGTAAGCATGTGAGGTGCAATTTAGGGTTATAACATTCCCCTTATCAACATTGTTAACAACCTTTTTATCATTACCCCCCTTACCTTTCTTTCTTTTATCCTTTATTTCCCCTCAGACTGTTTTTTCTCCTTGGGGTTCGTCATTTGCACACTGTTTAATTCTGACATGTGGGTGGCGGGGGAATCCATACTAGAAGTTTGGTTGGCCACAATATGTTGTAGCGACAACTGTTGCATTTGGTTGGAAAATTGATCTGTGGGCTTGTTTTGTGCTAAGACAACTATACCATCGACATGAGGCCCAAACTTCGGTTTGGTCAAGTCAAAGGTTGATTGTAGTGCATCAGGAAGAATCTCATACAACATGTCATATTGTGAATAAAACAATTCCAGTTGTTGAGCCCTCATTATCGCCTTTTCTCAAAAAACACTCTGGAAGTTGCGAAGTCTTTGGATACACAAGGAACCAAAGACTTCACGAACCATTCAAGAAAAAATGAATGAGGGACCTTTACTTTGATCAAGATCTTGCAGTGAAATCATTCTCAAATATGATCAGAGATATGTATGGCCTTAGTTTGCTCGAAATTGGCCAGTAACTCTATGTCGACATCATATCTCACTAGTAGCTGAGAATGGTTTAAGAAAACCATTTCCATATTGTTAAAGGAAGAAGACTTAGATCCATCGAGATCAATATACCACTTCGCAACACCCACTATGAGAGTGCATTGAAACAATAAAAACTTGATAGAGTCATCATTCAGTGAGTTGGAGGAGCACCACAAGTGAAATATTGTAACATGATCGCTTGGATCTTTTCCAGGCTTGCCTTCAAATTTGGTATGTCCGAGGGGAAGTTAGTTGGCATAGGAGGCCAATGTGGATCATGAAAAATAGGATCGTTTAACAACCTTGACAAGTATAGAAGATGAAGAGTTTCTAGAAAGGGTAACTTAGGTTGTGGTAGATTTAAAGGAAAAGAAGATCCTAGATTTTGGTTGGCTCCAGGATGCTAGGAAAATCTTGTGTGTTGACTAGGGTTCTGGTAAAAACCAAGGTTTCCTTGGACAATATAAGGAGTTTGTGCGCTAGTATGCACCATCGACGAATTCAAATAATTTGATGGCATACCTTGGGTATGGATTTCTCCCTGTATGGTATTCCAAAAACCTTGGTTGGGGTTGCCCCCAACCGATCCTCCTGGCTTAGAAACTAAACCTTTCCTAGGGTTCCACTAAGCGTGGGAGGGGATGCCCCCGATAGACATCCCTTGCAGAGTTATAAAACCCTACCAGATATTTCAAAGACCTTGAGAGGAGAAGGTTCTTGTCATCACTCCCTGTTAAGGAACAAATCCTTGCATAGGGTTAGGCTGATTGAGAAAAGGGTTCCCCCCTGGAGAAAATTCGAACAAAAAGAAAGCATTTTTGCTAAAGAAACCAAATAAAGAGAAAGGAGTAGACCCAACTAGAGTCATAAAGGATTGAGGCCTTGACTCCCTCCACTAAACAAACTGGAACTGGAACTAGGCCTGAATGGTTGCTGAAAATCACCTCCAAGTGAAGGGGATGGAGGAGGGATATGACCCCCATCGTAAGGGACTACTTTGTATGAAGCATAAGTTCACCCGAGGTATCCTTTCATGGGAGCATTAGAACTCACTTCCCCCAGACCAATAGTTTGTAAAGTAGAGTAAGTTAAAGTTGAGCTTGTATCAAAACCTGACATCCCATATGTGAAAGGAGTTCCAGACATATTATGTACTATAGAAGTATGAATAGTGGTTGAAGTCATGGATGAAATTGTGTCACTGCCAGAAGTGGTAGGTGTCTGACTAGAGGTATTCCTTGTAGGTGAAGGTAGGGGAGGAGGTACGACACCCCCTCCACCTGTGACCAGGATGGGAGTATGAGGACTCCCAGTAGAAGTAGCATTACTTGCTTCCATATCCAATCGCTTAAAGAGATGACGATCAAGAGAAGTCACCTCAAGAGGGAATACCTTAACAAGGATTGGTGCTGAAAGATAAGTGATCAAAGGGTTTGCGGGCCTAAAGCCTTCAAATTCTAGGTTAGAAATGCTAGTCTCCTCTGGTGAAAGAATTTATTCTCTAGGAATAGGCTCGAGAAAATTTTATTTTGGCACAGTAGCTTCAAAATAACCTTATTTATCTAACCTTCACCTCAGCGGTGGCGACGTTGGCTCCAAATTTACCGGCGGAAGGCCCTGGAGCTTACACAAAAGGCAGAGCTATTGATATTCCACTTTTTGAAATGATCAATTGACACTCTAAGGTAAATCTAGGGAGAATCACATAACACACATTACAAAGTACCTAAAGGTAAATCAAGCAATCAATAGAATGGCAGAAAGAATAGTTACGCCAACCAACACTATAGAAACTTACCAGTGCAAGTGTAACTCGAACACAGAAACATCCTCTGGGTATACTTTGCAAAGTGTGATCCAAAGTCTATCCTAGGTACCATGGTATACCCTTGAATTCACCTATGTGAGTCCCTATAAAAGGAAACTAGGTTTCCATATTGCATTTAGTTACCAAGAGGGTACAGTCGAAAGTCAGGATGATTGTATGAGTAGGATAGTTATGTACGAAGCCTTTTAAGGGTATTGAAGGCAAATGGTATGGAAGAGAACTGAGGATCCCGAATGGATTTGAGGTCCATGAAGCTTCGTAGTCAAATGTGGTGAGAAAAATCCTAATAATGACCCTCAAATATGATCCCCACTATGCTTGGTTCAGATTTGGAGGGGTTATCTCCTCTACCTTTCCTTATGTGACCTCGTGTTTAGCCCCTGTGTTAGAGGGGGTCCCTGGATAACTTTTACAACACTGGACTTCTACACTCCCTATATTAGACTCTTAAGTTTATTTAAGTGGCCTTGAATAGTTTACTCTCCACACCTAAATCAAGGTCCTAAAGCCTAGTCTAATTGGTGTACACTATAAACAAAAAAGTCTGATTGATTTTAATATTAAGCGTTGATATTAGTGGCTTGATTACTCATGGGTATGGTAGTGAAATTCATGGTGTTCTTTGAGAGATGAAAGATAAGAGTTAAAATGATCTTTTAGAACATTGTGCTTTAAAATCAAATGAAAGAAAACTACGTCCTACAAGATAATATTTGGCTCTTTTAACTTTCAAGGGGAAAACTTTACAAAATGAAAACCTAGATCCTATTATGAAATCTATCCTAGAATGTTTTTTCATTCCAAATGCAATGAAACTACTTAAACTTTAAAGGAAGAATATAAGAAGGAACTTTGGGTTGAGAACTCTTTTCTTTTTATAAAAAAAAACCTAGGCTACTGCAACAAAACAAACATGCAAAGTAACATGCAAATGCAGTTAAGAAACTACAAACATTTTTTTTAACTTTTTATATGCTTATGAAATGAAAATAACAAACAACTGTATTTTTTCTTTTCAAATCATAAAAAGAGAGAAGGATGACAAACCAGAGACTGAATCAGGTCCTAAACCACTGCCAGAGAGCA
>ML833443.1:92574-113352 GCA_009831015.1 Picea engelmannii
TTTTCTCATCCAATTATATGTTGTAAATATTTACATTTCTTTCCATGGGATATTTTTTATACATTTTAATGGATTATGCTAGTTTATATGCTAACTTTCTATATAATTTCTATATGCTTGCATATCTTTATTGTTGAGGACAAGTTGTAGTAATCAAGATTTCGGTCGTGAGCTCATCCAAGGTCTTGTTTAGATGTTAGAAGGAGGTAGGATCTTAGCCTTATATTTTTAGAATTTCTATTCATCTAGCATACTTGAGTTTAGAGTTGATTTATGGGTGTCGTTCCATCTATTGTGGTTTACCGCTTTCCATAGAGATTTTCCTCGTAACAAAATTGGCGAATCCATTGGGGAAGATCTTCCTTTTGGGGTATTAGATGATTTTTCTTGTTTCTTAACAACCTTCATTTTTCCTTGTATCTGAGTTTCTTGGCCTGAACCTTTCCCTGGCAGTGTCTTCTTTGGAATACATGGGTTTTCCATTGATAGTCGCATACATACGCGAGCTGTCAGTTCTTAGGGTGCGTACATACACTTATGTTCCCTTAATAATCGCGTACAATATTTTCTGAGTCTATTTGGATGAGTTTAGTGTTTTTTGGGTGATTTTTGTTGATTGATGAGACTTCTTGGGTCCCTATCTTGACTGTTGAGTGCCTATAGAGTGATAGGAAGCTGCATTATTGGAGGATATTTCAAGAAAAATCATTTCATGTCATTTTTCTCCTTTTGTTGTTCTTGAATTTTGGTTTGGGTAGTATCTTATTAGTGTCCTTATTGGATTGTCTCTTTGTTCTTGCAGTGGGGTCTACTTGGAGGTTGTTTATTCAGTCCTTGCATTTCATTTCGATATATTGAAAATAATTTTTATTTTATTTTTTTTGCATTTTATCCAGAGCATTTTCACTTTTAGCTGCATTACATTAGTTTTGGCATGTTAGGAAAGATTTAACTTCATTGAAATTATAGAGATTTATTTCATATAACAACATTTAAAAGCATACCATATCTTTGAAAATCAAGACTAGCCATTAATAGTTTTTTATATTTTCTTATTTTATGTCGAGTTGTTATACCATCAATTTCATGATCGCACCTCTTGAGTAAGAAAAATCCATAAAATTAACACTGAATAATTAAAATTGATTAGAAACAATTTTATTTTTTAGGGTACAAAAACAAGTGTAGGACCTGAGGCCTTGGAATAGGATTTTGTGAGTAAACTTCTCCAAGGTTATAAAACTCAACGTATGTGTCTGACCAGGAAGCAGTGAAACTCATTGTGTAATTTGTTTCCTTAGGAGGCTACGCTCACACCGGATTTAAGAATGAGGTCGCGTGAAGTTGGTTGCAAAGATATCCCTCTAATACCTTCCTAGCATTAGAGATATTTTTGGGGTTCTATTCATATTTGGGGATTTCGCTAGTGACTTTAACTCCTTGAGAGGCAGTGGTTTTGAGATTTCAGGATTTGCTACCCTGCCCATATGGTGGACCGGACTTGCAAATGTTTGCTTGAGCATTGGTTATACCATGGTGAATTTAGTTGCTTGACCTATGTATCCACATAGGTTGCTTGTAGGGATTATTCTACAGGTACCTTGAGTCAGATAGGGATCAAACAACACAAGTCTTTATGAAGGATTTTCTCTCCGAAGGAATCTGATTGACTGTGCTGTGAATCCTATGAGGTTCCTTTTAAATGGTTTTGTTACCTCCACTCTATTGTTTGGGATTCTCATCCTCTCTTGGGAGAGGCATACCTTATTTAGTTAGGGAGGTCCCTTCGACCATTATATTCTCTTTGTGTGCATCGAATTTTAGCTTTAATTAGGTGTGTGCTCTTTGATTATTAATTGGCCTTAGGATTTTATATTTTGTCACAAGTTTTGAATCATCATGGAGCAAGACCATCCTCTCCACTAGTCTCTTTGTATTTTGAAGCTACCACCAAGATTAGATACTTTATCGAAGCTGCCTCCTAAAAGGCATAGAATTAATAAGCATGGTACAAATATATCCAACTCCCAAATTTATGATCAGACTGCCATGACTACTGAGTTAGATATTAATGTATTGGGAACCCGTTTGAATCCAGCCTCAGCTATATTTAGTGGATTCCCCTCGACTCCTGCATCATCAATGGTTTGGATTAAGGAAAATCCTTTACTTAATACTTCCCAACCCATGGTCTCTTCTCGGCCCATGAGAACGAATCCTTTTGTATTCCCAAGTGGTTCACCGGATCATAACACTCATTCAATGCCTTGTTCCTCTAATACTTTCTCTTTTGGTATTCCTAACATGACTTCACACTTGTCATCCTCCATTTTGAAAACTAATGTGAATCCCAGTTTTGGTTTTGGGTGCACAACGTCTCCTTATGTTACTTTCTCGTTTGGTGGCAGTCATATCCCTCAACCAACTCCTATGGTAGGAGTTTGGAATCCTCCTTCCTCCAAGCCTAATCCTAGATTCAATGCTCCATGATGGAATGCTCAAATGGGTGGTCAATTTACTTCCTATAATCCATCAATCATTCCCTATTCCTCCACGTCGATTCCTACAAATGATTTTTTTATGGATAATATTCCTTTAACCTATGGTTTTTCGTTAGGGGAGAGTAAATTTGAGGGCAAGACTAGTGAGGATCTAGGTGATTATGTGACTAAGTTTCACCTATGGTGCTCATCTAACTCACTAAATGAGGATTCCATTCTTTTGAGACTATTTCAACGCACCCTTAAAGGGGTCACCATAAAGTGTTACATCAAGCTACCTAGGGACACTTATGGAACTTTCAATTAGATGGTCCTAGATTTTCTTAACCACTTCCAATTATCGGTTCATTACAATGTCAGCATGGAACTTTTATCGGTTTTTTGTCAAGATAAGGCCACCCACATCTCTGATCATATTCAAGAGTGGTGTAAACGGAAGAGGTTGATTAAATATTATATTCTTCCAAAGTTTCTATTGGAATGGTTCCTCAAGTCCTTGTTGCCTTAAATTTTGAAGGATGTTTTTACATCTAGAGTAACATCTGAGGAAGAGTCTATATTCAAAGCCCAACAATTATACCTTATATATGTTTAGTCTGAGATGATTTATGAAATTATCCATGATGTGCCACAATCAAATTATGATCCCAGAAAATCACACGGGTCTCATGCTGATGGAATCATAGGCTCCACAAATGCAAAGACTGCAAACCTGGTGACGAACCAGTTGAAGGATTTGTCTCTTAAACCGTTTGCAGTAGGACAAGCTATAGCTTCGGCTACACCCACCCAGTTGGTAGATGTGCATCTTGTACATTTGATGAACTCGAATGGTGACCAACAACCCGAAGGGAATAAAACGAAAGGGCATGGAAATAATCATAAGGGTGGGAAGAATAATAAAAATAATAAAGACAAGGACAATAATAATAACAATAAATATAATAATAATGTTCGTGAGGGAAAGAAAGAAAAGAGGAAGGTGAAGTTTCCATGTAAACTTTGTAAAGATGATCACCTTACCCACTTGTGCCCAAAAACTGAGGAAGCCTTGAGGCTCATAGCAAAATAGCCTGTTGTGCTAGAAAACCTGTTTCCACATAACCAAAATATGACCTCAGGATCCTCCAACACCAAAAATGCGTCGAGAGGGATTCAAAACCCCTCAGCACATGATGGTTTCCATCTATGCATCAGTATGGTTAAATCTGAGATCAATGTAGCCACTCGATCTCGCAATTATGGTTCTTCATAGACTATTATCGGTCTAGAGCCTCCTCCTCTGGAAAAACCTTTGCAGATTGATACATCAGAACCTTCATCTCATATTGTAAATTATAACCATGTATAATATCTACCGCAAATAGATATTCAATAAAGATACAAAAAAGATACAATGGAAAATACAAACATTACATAGAGATTTTTCCCCTGGAAACCCAAACTGGGAAAACCAACATATTCTATATTATTCATCATGTTACAATGTTTACAATACAAAATACATATAGGAGCCAACGACATCCAAAATCCTAACCCAGTGACCTAGATTAGTCCAAAACCCTAATTCCTTAACCGGAAATAGAAAACCATGAGTAAAGAAACCATGTGCCAAAAAACCACCTAAATATAATGCGGTCCCGAGGCAGAAAAAATCCGGTCTCGATGCAGAAAAAAAAAATTGGGGTCACTACCCCCGAACCCCCACATGGGGGGATACACCCCCCTGCACCCCTTAAGGGGGGGCTAGCGGTTCCCCCTCTAATGCCCTTGCATTCCTGGTGTAGAGGCTCAGAAATTACTACTCATGCAAATAACATAACACATACCCAACATTCTCCCACTTGTTGTTTTCTTTGCATACAGGGGGTTACAGGGTTACATAGTCACCAATCCAGGAAAGCAATGCCCATGGATCCTCTACACCAAGTTAACTTTTCAATGCTCACAGATTTTTTTAATGAGTCTACAACATTCTTCAAAGTGTCCACCTTCATCAGTGACACTTTCTTTTCTTCAATCATGTCTCTCACAAAGTGATATTGAACATTAATATGCTTTGTCTTTGAATGATAAGCCAGGTTCTTCACCAGAAAAATTGCACTTTGACTGCCACACTCTATCTTTACATCTTGTTTTACCAACACAATACATGAACACAATCTTTGTAACCATACTGCTTCCTTACTTGCATGAGTGGCTTCCATGCCACTACAACCTGTATTTTGCTCATCCAACTTATTGCTCCTCCAAATAGGTTAAACACATACCCACTTGTAGATCTCCTACGATCCAGATATCCAGCCCAATATGCATCCAAAAATCCATGTATATACACCACTCTATCCAATTCCTGTCTTCCTTCATAGCATAATCCATAGCTAGCAGTGCCACACAAATACTTACAAACCCTTTTTGTTGTTGTCCAATGCTCCTTCCTTGGTTTTGACATATACCTGCTCAAAACTCCCATTGCATGTGCAATGTATGGTCTAGTACAGACCATTGCATACATCAAACTGCCAACTGCACTCACATATGGAACATGAGAGATGTCCTCCTCTTCTTCATGTGTCTTGGGACACTGATCCACAGATAACTTTACACCAACCGGAATAGGAACCTTGACCAGTTTACATTCCTTCATATTAAACCTCTACAATATTGTCTTGACATATTTAACCATAGTTTCCTCGTTTTCTGCTCTCTTTTAATTTCCATGCCCAAAATGAAATTTGAAGCATCGAGATCCTGCATGTCAAATTTAGAGGACAACTGGGTTTTCACATCGTGGATAGTCTCCTTGTTGTTTCCTATCAACAACATGTCATCCACATACAAGACCAAATAAATCAAATGATCACCAATTAATTTAAAATACACACAGTGATCCTCTTTGCTTTTTGTGAAGCCAAGTCCCAGCTGTTATCAAATAAATCGGTATATGCAAACATTAATAGATCTCCCTAGATCCACTTAGATCTAGAACAAAACAGGACAGGACATGACACTTCCCCTAAGTCATAATCATTGAATTTATCATCGAGAAAGGAATAAATGACATAACTTGAGATATCACTTCCTTATGTCTCTGTTGTCCTTGCTTTGCTTTGGTAGCCTTGAGATATCAAATCTACAATGACACAAATCGACCAAGGTGAAAGAAACAATAATATATTAAATGAATACCTAAACATGTGATCAAGGAGTCATGTAATAAAATAAGAGTGATTTTATGGGAAAGGGACATGCCACTGTATTTATATTAAATGAAAGATGAAGATACAACTAGATTGTCTTGATGTCGCAAGATTCCTTTTGATGGTCCTTCGTTCCAACACACACACTTTTTCCACACTTGCATGAAGAAGATTTGTTGTAGCTTGACAGAAATATGGAGGCCTCAAGCATCAATTCAAACAGGATTCCTCACACAATTTTGAATCAATTCTTTCATCAATTCTCTATTCAATCTTGCTTAACCTCTTCCTTGAGAAACCTTTCATTATATAGGAGAAGGAGAGATGGTTAAAGGGATGAGGATGATCCCACTAAATCTAAGTCAGTAGGATGCCAACCATGTGAATGCCAACTCATTTTCTAGAAGATCCTCTTCTAGAACTTTCGTAACTTCCTCTTCCTTTTAATATTTGAAATAGGTTCACACCCTACCTATAGAGTAGACTGCGAACATCTCGCACTCCAAGTATAGGGTTGCCTATGAGAATCAGGGTTTCTCACACCCTAGAATACATGTAGCCTGCGAACTCATCTTATAAATATGTTTTGTAGAAGAAGACAACAGTCACTTTTCTCAGGCAAAAGGTCCTTATGAGAGCCTGAACACATAACTGTAGAGACATCACCAGAGTGACCAAAATAATGTGTAACAGAATGCCCCCCAAAGTATGAGGCTGGAACTCATGACGACTGAAATACTTTGCAAAATGCGTGTGTGTGTCAGAAACAAGGAGTGCACCTAATCGCAAACCTACAAACAATCAATCATATGTAGCATATAATACCAGTTTTGAGGTAGGCATTCCCATGCTCAGACCAAAAGTGAATGAAATCATAAATATAGCCCATGGCCACCAATCATACACTGTGGATCCATGTCATCAAAATGCTACATAGCCACCAAGAATACACTGTGGATCTATGTTACAAGACTCAGATTAAGACATAGCCACATGACATACAAAATGGATCTATGTGTCGATACAAATCATAAATACTCCATCGCAACCTAGACCAAAAAGATGAGACCCAGGGTCTTCAATCCCGTCATCTAAAAGTACGAATCTAGCCATGTGATTACATGTGTCGCAGTCGTACATGGTAGAAACCACTTGATTACCGGTCATTGATGAAAAACATTAACAAGTGCGAGGGAAATCACCATTGATATCAATGACTCACAAGGTACCTAAGTACAATCCGAACAAATGTGAATGAATGAGCTGAAGTCGAACACTCGGTGGAATATCTCGATCAGGGACCAATGATGTGAATCCATTGTCGAAAGTGAAGAGACCTGCCATTAAGGCATGCAGGTTCTAAGGCACTAAATGATTTCTATGTCTTATTCCCAGATAATGAGTTGGAGTCAACGAAAAAAGACTCGTCACAGGAGGGCCTTGATGTATCCCCTATCAATGACATGAAAGAAATAATAGATTTTGAGGGTAATTCAAAGTATGAATATGATTTGAAATGGACACAGGGAAGGGCGACATGGTAAGAATTGACAACTACAGATGGCCGACTCAATGGAGGGCTTGTTTGGACTTCTCTTGAACATATGAACGACACGACAATGGTCTTGGAAGCATTGACTCAAAGACAACCCAAGACATGACCTTATAACAAGTCATACGAGAGAAAAATGGATTTCCCAACCCAGATTCAAATGATGAATAGGGGGTGTCATGTTCAAGAGCGATGCTTACTGCCATTAATACAAATACTAAAACACATCCCTTTCCCGAAATTCCCCCCACCATTTCTGGTGAGTACCTCTTTATTTTTACACAAGCTCGAGGAGGATAACATATGCTTGTTAATGTAAGCTCATCCTTCAGATGAGTCCTTAGGAGTACATTTAACGAACCCTAGGAAGGAGTGGTTCGGTCCCATAAAGGGCCTTTCGATGTTTGTTTAACGAGTCCAAAGATAGAAAAATCAGGGTTTTTTCATATTTTGAGAGTCTGAAAAACACTTAAAGAGAACTCTCCCAGTTCCTTTTTCATAAATTGGTTCGATGAGACCGAAAAAGTGATAAAATATCTCTGATCAAACATTTTCTTCAAATACTATTACGAGCGTGAAAAGAACAAGATCGCTTCGCAATCTTTTCATTTTTATGGAGCATGAAAAGAGCTTAAAAGATACTCCCTTATTTTCGTTGTTTTAGTGTTACCATGATGAGTACGAAAAGATGAGAAAAGTATACTCGGTTGCATTCTCATGTATTTTTGAGCGCGAGAACGAACGAAGACTGAGCTCGAGGTTTTTCCTACAAAACCCTAAAAAGGTATTCGTACATGTGACGAAAAAAAAAAAAATACTCGTACACCGTCGTTCGGTCTTCTAGGTCATCTATATGTGAAAAACCATACTCACAAGGCCATTAGGGTATTAGGTTTTTAAGCAAAATAATATAAATAATATAAAAAATCAATGGAAAATAGTAAAAAAGTGGATAAATATGGGTGAAAATCCCTTTTTACCATTTCATTGTTACTTTGTCAAAAACTTGTCCAACACACCTCTTTTTTCCCCATATTTCTTTCTCGATTGCGGGAGGTACAAGCGATCATTCAGAAAATGGTTTCAGCCAACGAGGTAATCTCTTGATCCTTCAACTTTTTCATGGATTAAAATTGATTTTTATTGTAAAATTTAAGTGTTTGAGTCCATTTTAGGGCCAGTGGGTGCACTCAAGCATTCTCGCATGTGGGCTATTCAGGACCTGCGAGAATCTAAGGTTCTCACAGGTGGAATTCAATGCACCTACGAAAATCTCGCGTTGTGTGCAAGCTTTACTTGCGAGGGTCGAAAATTGGATTTTCATGCAAGTTTTTTCTCAATAAAAATTTATGCAAGAGGTTAAAACAAGTTGCTAACTTCCTTCTCATGGCTCCATTGCAGGTGTTGAATATCACGATGTTGAAATGGAGGGAAAGAGAACATGAGGAGGATGATTCCATTGCTGGAAATGATTCGGGTACAATTGTTGCCCTCCGGTAATGTGGGCTCTTAAAAATTTTCAGGATCCTAGGCATGAGAGACCAACTCAGATTGTTAGAGTACCTAGTCCATATGCGGGATGTGGATCAACAAGTATTTCAGGTAGGGCTCCACACACTCACACTAGATATCAATGATATCTACTTTCTGACGGGGTTGTCATGACATGGATACCATGCTACTCTAACCGAAGGTAGAGGCAACGAACTTCCTATGAGCGAGTATGTTCGCCAATATTGTGTTCCCGAGGCAGAGAGAAGCAAGGGTAAAGTCACCATCTGGGGTGTCCAAAATTTGAACTTATGGACTATCTTGTTCACCATTGCATGCATGGCCAGGAGTGTGTCTCTGCACATGGCTCTCCAAAGATATTTCCAATATGCAATAGAGTGCAAAGAGCCTCGGTTTTTCAACTGCTCGGATGCAACTCTCCATAGTATGAAGAGGAAACTGACAAAGTGCAGAAGGGGAAACCTAAAACAATTTGGGTATGGGTCACTTTTGGTGTCATTCTTCCTTGAGATGGTCCCACTACTATGTCTACAGGTAGATTGGGGTTTACCGACCCCATAGGATTCGAGGATGCTGAGGTGGTGTAACCTCATGGATCGGCACGTAGTAGGGCCTATAATCAAATATAATGATTTGTTTTTTGACTAGTTGAGGCCCCATATGCTGATGATCGATGACTCTGCATATGCCAGCTTGGATTTCTGAGGAGATCCTGATTTGGTTCTGCCTAAGGATGTTTAGTGGGGTGACTTAGGTAAGAAGTACACATTTTTTTCTTTTTAATGTTTTTTGAAAATTTTATTATATAAAATGTTTTTATGTCTTTGATCCAAGGACTAATAAAAAATTTCTTTTGACCATAGATGTCGAGCCATATCGACCTCCAGGAACATCACCCATTCATAGACGAGGAGAAGTGGCTCTAGTGGGAAGATGGGATGTTGAGGACAACAAGGTAGTTGAATAGAACTTAGAGGGACTGACTGCGGATGTCCCAGACATCACTATTGGGGAGATCCCAAGGCATTATCAACACCATACTATGGGCATGTCTGAGTCTCTTAGTCGACTACTCCGTAGGGTAGCCCGAACAGTTGTATGTTACCTTGAGCATCATCCATGATGTTAATTTGTAGAAGCCATGGGCTTCATATATTTTGATATTTTGGTCCTGGACAAAAAAAATTTGTAAAACTTTTGATCGTTATATATATCTATGCGGCTTCTACCAGCTTATTGTGTTTTGTATAATACATGTGATGTGTGATTGGTTTTATATATGTCTCAGATATTTGTCTAACACATAATTAGCTAAAGCATCAGTCAATGTATTTAGACATCTAGGGATGTGTTGATACTTGATATAATCAAAATAACATTCCAAGAAGCGAATTCGTAGATATACCTACAATAACGTAGGACTTCGAATAACATAGAAATTACTTAACTATAGCACTACTAGCTGCGAATCAAGTCATATAACCAGGTGGCAGATACCAAGAGAAATAAAATTAGTCAAAAATTCGATGACGACGCTATATTCTGTGATATTATTGGTTGCACAACCGAGGCAAACACCTCGTAGACTGATAAGTTCATTTGTAGGTGCATAGATTACCCATACAGAAGAAGCAAGGTTCTGAGTACGACGACTAGTGCCATTGGCGAAGCCAATGTGGGGTAGCAAAGACTACGACATCTAGAAACCAAGAACAACGCAAGGTAAGTGGTCGAGGGAAGAAACTAAATAACGAAAAACCACACTAAAGTAACACACAAAAAGTATGATACAATAAAATACAAGCACTCATGCATAGATGATCTAAGCATAATACTTCTTTAAGTAAATCCCATTTATAGGTTCACTCAAAGGCATACCATCATAGTCCACTAACTCGTAGGCTCCTTTCTCCAACACTCGTCTGACGATATAAGGACCTCGCCACATAGCCTAAAATTTTTTGGCTCCTAGCACATCTCGATCTTGTTCATAAAGGAGAACCAGATCACCTTCAGAGAAAACGCGTGGCTTGACATGCTTGTCGTATTGGGATTTGATGCATTTCTTCTGGGTTTCTATAACTAGGGTGGCATCACGATGAGTTTCATATAGTTGCATAAGATACAATAGACGTTCTTCCTCAGCAGAAGTGTTTGGGAGAAGTTCAACGACTAGATTTAGAGACAGTATCTCACATTCATTCGGTAAGATGGCTTCTAGACCATAAACTAACTGGAAAGGTGTAAACCCGGTAGCAGACTTAACGGGTGTCCGGTAAGCCCACAATGCTGAAAACAACATCATGTGCCAACTCATTTTGTGAATCCCTATCATTCGTCCAAGCATGGTAATGAGGACTTTGTTTATTGATTTAACCTGGCCATTGGCCTGTGGGTAATAGGGTGTTGAGTTTTCATGGCGAAGACCCAAATTTTCGGTGAGTTCTGACATCATGAAGTTTCTAAAGTGACTACCATGATCAGTAATGATAGCTTGAGGAACACCAAACTGAGCAATGATGTGATTGAATATGAATAGTGTTGCGGTCTTTTCGATATTGTCGAATGTAGGCATCGCCTCGGCCCATTTCCTAAAATAATCTATGGCTACAATAATGTATCTATACCCCCCAGTCGAGTGAGGGTGACATGTCATGAAATTGATACCACATTTCGCAAAAGGTCCAAAGGAGACTATAGGGTGTAGAGGAGCAGGGTGTGATCATATTTTGTTGTTGTAGGTTTGGCAAGCGTGGCATTTTTGGACAGCGATAATACAATCATTGAATAAAGAAGTCCAAAAATACCCAACTTGTAAGATCTTCTGGGCAGTAGCATACCCATACATGTGACCACCAAATGCTCCATAATGGAATTCATTCAAGGCTTTCTCAGCTTCGTCAAATGTGAGGCATCATCGAAAAACAGAGTCAATCCCACGACGATACAAAGTATCACCGAGGATAATATACTAACGAGCTTGGTAACATATTCAATGACGGTTAGTGCTAGAAAAATTAGGCTGGAAAGTATGAGTCTGGAGATATGTAATGATATCCCCATACCAAAGGTCATCAGAACTGATCAGAAAAAGGGATTCACTGGGTAATGAATCCTTTGCTACATTTTTCGTCTCAGAATAGGGAAGGTCACATATCAATTCAACAAACACCAAGGATTTCTTGGACGTAGTGCGTTTGAATTCTAAGTCAAACTCCTAGAGTATGACGATCCATTTAGAGTATTTTCCCCCTAGCAATTGGCATGTAAGAATGTGTTGCGTAGGGTTGCAGTTGGAAATAAAAGTAGTCTTGCATAAAAGGATATAGTGCCGGAAATGTTGAACAGCTTGGACAGCGGCCAAGGCCAGTTTTTCAACATGTAAATATTTGGTTTTGGTAGTCATGAGACTCCAACTCAAATAATAAATGACATGTTCATCATGAGAATCATCCCCTTGGATGAGAACCATAGCAATGGTATAGTCTGAGGCTGCGATATACAAGAAATAATCGCGACTGTGATCGGGTGGGAAAAGTAGTGGGGTATGGGTTAAATTAAGTTTTAAAGCATCAAAATATTTGTTGGAAGTTGTATCCCATATGAACTTAGAACCTTTCTTGAGCAGTCAGGTAAATCCAAGGGTTAACTCAACATTGTTTGGGATGAAACAATGTAGAAAGTTTGCCTTCCCTTGCAAACTTTGTAGCTGGCGAAGTGAGGAAGGAGGAGGGAGATTGAGGATCACCTTGACCTTTAAAATATATACCCTGATCCATTGATGTGAAACAATAAAACCTAGAAGTCGGTCAAATTCTACACAAAAAACACATTTGTGCGGGTTTAAGCGTATATAGTAAAATCGACATCGGAGGAAAATGGCTCAGAGATGTGTTGAATGATCGACACGGTGCATGGAATGAGACGGTAGGTCATCAAGATATGGTTGGAAAATGTGTTTTATATCATGAAAGGCATAATACATAGCACGTTGAAAAGTCCCGTCAACGTTCTTTAAACCAAAGGGTAGTTTCCGGTAGGCGAAAGTGCCCTAAGGACAAATAAAAGCGGTCTTATGTTGGTCAGAGGGTACGATATTGATTTGATTATATCCGGAGAAACCATCCATCAAAGAGAATATTTCACTCTCGGCACAATTGTCGACGATATGGTCAACAAAGGGGGTGGGAAAGTTGTCTTTAGGACAAGCTTTGTTAATATCCCTATAATCAATGCACACGTGGATCGTACCTTGTTTCTTGTTAACCAGAACAAGATTGGAAACCCAGGCAATTAGAGCCACAGTGTAAATAAATCCAACTTTAATAAGTTTCTCAACTTCAAGCCTGATAGCAGCTGCTTTACGTGGGTGGACCAGACAAAGGCATTGCTGGACAGGTTTAGCGCCCGGATATGTATTAATCTCATGTACAACAATGTCGGGGTCAATACCCGACATTTCTTCATAGCTCCATGCGAAGACATCAAGAAATTATTGAAAAAGAGATTTATAGGTGACAACTTCATCATTGGAACATGAAGCTCCGATATGCACACTTTCGAAAATTCCAGGTTTAATGGATATGTCGAGGGGGATGGTGGGTGAGATATTACTTAAGTTCCCTTCGTAGAACATATCGTGTGTAGACTCGGGAATGGTAGAAAGGATGACAACAGTTGACGAAGTCGAGATCCGTTGGTAACTCTCAATGGTGTGTTTTTCGAGGAAGAGAATGGAATGATGATTTCCATCATCCCAAGGGGCATCTTCGATGGACATAACAGACATAATCATCTCATCTATAGGAAAAATGACACAGAATGGATCCAGATATAAATCACCAAGAGAGGGGGTAGAAGGGGTTATCAATTGAATGGCTTGATAAGTGGATTGGACTGGACTCAAATGGATTTGGTTTCCACAAAAAATATGATCACTAGGGTTGGGTACTATCCATGGGTCATAAGATGCAGGGGTTTCTCGAACAGAGGTCAAGATCATGTTGATCAAGGAGACAAATGGATGTGGAACATTGGGTGGTGGAATGGGGAAAGTACCCATCAAAGAGGAATCCTTAAGAAGACCTACATCGACATTCTCATATCCAGGGGGGTTTGCACAATGAAAGGGACATTGCTGGTACATGTATCAGAGTTAAAGAAGGCCAATTGGTCCACTGTATCACTTTTCCCTGATGTGGGAAACATACGACATGGAAAAGAGTGGAGACAACTGTGCACATGGAATCGATCCAACTACGTCCAAGTAAAAGGTTGTAATTGAGAGGAGTGTCAAATATTTCAACTTCAACGTTGACCATTTTTCCTTCTAACGTAATAGGCAATGAAGGGAGGACACCGTAAGGCTTAAATCCAGAGCCATTAAAGGATTTGAGCGTGTTGTATGATTCGGTTAAGGGAAGAGAGCTAATGGCTTTCTAGCAGGAAATAGACATGACACACATCGAGGCACCCTCATCAATGACTGTTCTACAAATGTTTATGTCAGAGACAATAACTTTTAATTGGAAGGCGAGTTGAGGGGGTAGCCTTGGAATGTGATCTTCCAAGTCAAAAATTATTAAGTTTGTATCCGTAGGGTTGATTCCACCAATGGATTTCAACAGTGCTTTCCGTTGTGTAGGACAACTCTGAAGGAATTTGAGGGTTGGCATTGCTAATGGTGCTTAGGCCAGGTCTTCTACAATGTTGTAGTTCTGGGCATCACGCGCATGAGGATTTAAAGAAGAATTGTGAACAAAACCCTTTGGGGGAGGGCAAAGAATTGTATCTAGGCTCGATCATTCGAGATGAAGAGGACCGTTGGAAGGTGGAGCCGAGAGAGATGGTTGGACCAATGAAGGAGGTATTTTATCAACCTTCTCGGAAGAAGAATCTTTGGCTCGAGTAGTAAGTGTGATGTCATTCTTCTTTGAATCATATGTACACATTAAGACATAGGATGTAGTGGAGGGTGAAAGTTGGTCATGAATGACCAATTGGGCCTACTGTTGAGAAGGAAAGGGTTGTGACAACATGGTTGGGGTAGGTGGTTTCAGGGTCCCTTGAATGAACTTAGTAACCTCGGCTTGTCTCAGACAATCCTTAGAGTAGTGATCAACACCACAGATAAGACAAGGGTATCAGGGTTTGTGCTTATCCTTATCATCAATAGGTTTTGTTTTGGTCTTCTCAGATTGTGGATTATTTTTATCCTCCTTATTCTTACCCTTCCATTTTTTTGATTTATTCTTTCCAGTAGGGGTATATTGAACATAGTTCACCTTGAAAGTTTTTTCGGTGGGAGGAGTAGGAGACAGAGCATGTTGAACATTAGAAGAAACAGACTTGGTGTTGGTGGTAGAGGCTTGTGCAGAGTGGGGTTGGGCATAGAAAGTTCCAATCACACCATCAACCATATGAGAAGCAACAGAATTAGTTGAAGTAGTAGTAGTAGAAGGACGAGGTGTGTCAGGGAGAAAATTGTAAAGAGTACCCATTTGTGAGTAAACGAGGTCAAGGTATTGAGCACGACTAATCGCCTGTTATTATGTGACAACTCTACCCATGGTGATGTCACAAGCAATGTCATTCACGAATGATTTCATGAACCACTCTGCCAGTAACTGATCGAGAAGTTCGAGTTTGATTAGACGTCATCGTCGTCACCACTCATGAGTGTGATCAGAGATATGAGTGGCTTTGGTTTGTTTGAAAGAACTCAAAATTTCAGTTCCTGTTTCGTATCCGATCGGTAACTGGTAGTGGGTGAGGAAAGCCATGGAAAGGGTGTTAAAGTTAGTGAAGAAACCTCGTGGTAATTCTATATACCACTTTGTGGCGGAACCCATGAGAGTTCGCTGAAAATGACATAATCGAATAGAGTCATCCATCAAAGAGTTGGATGAACACCAAAGGTGGAAAGTCATTACATGATTGTTCGGGTCCTCTCCTAGTTTACCATCGAACTTAGGAATGTCGGAAGGTAGTTTGGTCGGTATGGAAGGCCATTAAAGAGAGTGACAGATGGGATCGTTTAAAATTCTAGACAAATCAGGGAGGTCTAGTGTGGCTAAGAAAGGTAATTGTCTATTCACATGGGGGTATTGGTGACTTTGGGGAGGAAGTCCTGTAGGTATACCAGTAGGATCGTAAGCAATTTTCATATAATGTGAAGATCTGGGTAGATTCAGTTGTTGGTGTGGAGGCATGTAATCTATAGGGTTGTATTGGTTAGGGTGATTTCCTTGAATAAGGACGTTGGGTTCAGCGTTCAAGCCCCAAATGGAATTGGATGGACCTAGATATGGTTGGCTTGTACTAGGGGGTATGAAAGAGTTAGTTTGAGGTTGTTGTCCCCCAGTCGATTGAGGATTATTTTTGATAAGATAGTTCCAATACTAGGCCAATTCTGTAGGTATGTTCTATCCAATGGGTGGGGTAGGTGGGGGTTTCCCTCCAATTAGAGGTTGTGTCCCAATTGAGATTTGACTTCCAGGGTGAAATTGTGTTTGGCCTCCAGGGTGAAATTGTCCACCAACAAGAATATGGTAATTAGGTGTGAAATACTGAATGGTGCCACTAGGGTCAGTTCCTCCAATAAGGGATGGAAGAGACCCTCTAGAAGGGGGTTGAGGAAGTGTCAGAATAAAACCAAGAACAATATGGTGCTCAAAAGGATTTGAAACGCTAGGAGTCCCAGATGGGATTTATGTAGGAACAAGAATAGAAGAATTCAACGCATGATATTCGAGAGGAAGCGTCGGGGTGAGTTTGGGCGAAAGCAGTGTGCCAATGGGGGCTTGGCTAGCCACCATATTCCTGGTGTGAATATTCGTAGCATATGGGACCATTGTATAATGGGCCATTTGAAGGGGGATAGTCAAGATTTGGTCGGTTGGCTGAGCATCCGAACCAGGGAAAGAATAGGCAGTAGTAAAAGTTACCGCGTCTGGATCGGATGTTTCAGGTGGCTCAGGTGTGACAATGATATCAATGCTTGCTCCTGAGCCAAAGAGATCCCATCTAAAGATGCCAGTAGTCCAAAAAGGATACTGACCTTTAGGGCCTATGAAAGGTCCGGTTGGTAATCCAGAATACACGACAACAATATCTTCAGATGAATTTACTCGAACAATACGTCTCACAGAGTTAGGAGGAAGTCACAAGCCCTCTAGAGAATCTGTAATTCAAAATTGGTCTAAAGAGTTAGTTCGTTCCACTCATGGAGTGGCAATGTCTTGGACTTCACTCTATTGAGGAGAGCCCTATGGTGAGTTGGTAGGAAAGGGTTGAGAACCTTCCAGATCTTCTGGGGGTAGTCCTTGCATTCTACGTGAGCGGCGTGGAGGGTCAATGGTGATCAAGTTAAAATCTTACGAAAGAAATTCTATGGCCAACTTACGGAAACAAACAACATGCACTGGTAAAATCTAGGAGTCGAAACCAAGAAAACAAGACCTTCCTATTCCAAAATCACTAGTTGGTGATGAAATCCAACTTCGTGACGTTGAGATAAGAACGGGATGGGCTAGGGTGGAAAAGTTACGTTGACAACCTACTTAACAGACTTACACCTTGTTACAAGCTCCCACACATAATCGTGGGTATAGCCTCCAAGGAGCCCGAGTGAGTCTGGCCAACGTCAATTCTAGGTACTGTGAAGACTTACCCCTCCACAGTCACCTTGCGTAAGATGCTAAGAATATAGGCTACTAAAGTTACCATAAACAACAATAATTCTTGGGGGAACAATCGACAGTCTGATCCACATGCAAGGGCAGGGTATCTAGCCCGAAATCAACTTGAGAGGCTTCCACTCATCATTGTGGGTATACCTTCAAGCGACCCCTATAATACGTGCAATCTCTACACCGAGATCAACAAAGCAGGGTGAGTAACTCTGTCAATCTCAATGCAACCTCAAGTTTGACCCTTGTGTGAGAAGGGCTTCCCAGGACAAAATGTTGCAAATGAAATTTGACACTCCCTATCACAAGATACTATTGTGTGTTTTGCACTTTGGAGAGTGTTTCTCACTACCTATTCAAAATCTCTATCGTAGCTAATGTTGGTGCAAAATATACCTAGAAAATGTTACTAGTTGAATTTTAAAGTTGCTCAATATTATTAAAGGTCGTTTGTTATGCAAGAGGGAGATGGAAATGAAACCAATGTTTTGTAAGACTCTAACCCAACAATGCGTAAATAGAAATGAATGATACAAACTTCCGTTCGATGAATTCTATCTACACTAGGGAAAGAGGAGTTTTCTGGAATAATGCAAACTACGATGTATGATCTCTTTTGAAATGTAGTACCAAACAATCATTGCCAATGTAAATTCACTATTCGTTCTCTTTCAATACTTTAACGCCAATATTTTTTGAATAAATGATTTCTTAAAAGAAAAAGTCTTTAACTTTTTTGTTTAGAAACAAAAAAATAGGGATGGAACTAAGAAAAAGTAAGCAACCAATGAAAATAAAATGCTCAACAAACACCCAAGTCGATCTTTCAATGAAGATAAAAATAATAAATTGACAAGAAAAAATCTCTTCAAATGCACATGGACCAAAAAAAGTTCCAAGCAGCAAGCAATCTAAAAGGACAATTAATCCCAACTTTTAATCCAATCAAAGGCTTTTTATCAAACAAGCACTCAGATCTCAGTATCAAAGATTATACCCTTGTTGATAGAAGGTCAAGAAGCAAAAATTGGGAAAAAGAGTAAGAAGAGTCAAACACTGGCAAAAGAAGTTCTTCCCAGGTAAACTAACAAATCTGGGCATCAAAAAGACAAGAAGACGTAATCCAAAACTTTTACAAATGAGTTCACAGCTTGGTAGTGGGGTATAGTGCGAGAATTATGGATTCTCACAGTCTATATATAGGCATGGTGCGAGAAGGTCACATTGAACTGAACAGTAGGGTGTGAACATCAATGATTCTTGCAGGCCATAGAGAGGTATAGTGCGAGAAGGTTTGTAATCAAGAAAAATTTGGAAAAAGTACAAAAATTTTGAGTAAACTTCTGGGTCTAGAGAGTCTATAAGGGTCTCCTATAGACTCAGAGACTGGTTGGCAATGAAAAAAGTAGGTTAAGAGAAAATGGCCAACAAAAAACCACAAAATGAGTTTTATCCCCAATGGAGTCGCCAATTTTGTTATTAGATAAATCGGTATATGCAAACATTAACAAATCTCCCTAGATCCACTTAGATCTAGAACAAAACAGGACAGGGCATGACACTTCCCCTAAGTCATAATCATTGAATTTATCATCGAGAAAGGAATAAATGACATACCTTTAGATATCGCTTCCTTATGTCTCTGTTGTCCCTGCTTCGCTTTTGCAGCCTTGAGATATCATATCTACAATGACACAAATCAACCAAGGTGAAAGAAACAATAATATATTCAATGAAGACTTAAACATGTGATCAAGGAGTCATGTAATAAAATAAGAGTGATTTTATGGGAAAGGGACATGCCACTGTATTTATATTAAATGAAAGCAGAAGATACAACCATATTGCCTTGATGTTGCAAGATTCCTTTCGATGGGCCTTCATTCCAACACACACACTTTCTCCACACTTGCATTAATAAGATCTGTTGTATCTTGACAGACAAATGGAGGCCTCAAGCATCAATTCAAACATGATTCCTCACACAATTCTGAATCTATTATTTCATCAATTCTCTATTCAATCTTGCTTAACCTCTTCCTTGAGAAACCTTTCATTATATAGGAGAAGGAGAGATGGCTAAAGAGATGAGGATGATCCCACTAAATCTAAGAAGTCAGTAGGATGCCAACCATGCGAATGCCAACTTATTTTCTAGAAGATCCTCTTCTATAACCTTCGTAACTTCCTCTTCCTTTTAAGCTTTGAAACAGGTTCTCACCCTACCTATAGAGAATACTGCGAACATCTTGCACTCCAAGTATAGGGTTGCCTACGAGAATCAGGGTTTCTCACACCCTACAATACATGTAGCCTGCGAACTCATCTTAAAAATATGTTTTATAGAAGAAGACAACAATCACTTTTCTCAGGCAAAAGGTCCTTATGAGAGACTGAACACATAACTGTAGAGACATCACCAGAGTGACCAAAATAATGTGTAACACCAGGATATAAGTATCAAATTTTTGATACCACATCCTTGGTGATTGTTTTAAACCATACAGGGACTTTTTCATCTTGCATAACAGCGCCTTCTTTCCCTTCATAGGATAACCTTCTGGTTTCTTCATATAGATTTCTTCTTCCAGATCCCCATGCAGGAATGTTGTCTTCACATCCATCTATTCTACTTCAAAATTAAATGCAACAACAACAGATAACAAAAATATTATAGAGGTTAACTTGGCAACAGGAGAAAAAATCTCACCAAAATCTATTCCCTCAACCTGGGAATAACCCTTTTCTACTAATCAAGCTTTTATTTCTCGACTTTTCCTTCTGCATTCATCTTATTTTTAAATACCCATTTTCTGCCAATGGGATTTCTTCTAGTTGGCAAATCCAGTAGATCCCAAGCCTCATTCTTATCCAAAGATGCCATTTCTTCGTCCATGGCCCTTTTCCAGAGATTTCCATCCTCTGAATCCACTTCCTTCCTGATAGTTCTAGGATCATCATCAGTAATAGACAAAGAAAAATTTGAATGCAAATCAGATGGAATATACCTTTCCGGTAGTATTCTTCTTGATCTGATCTCCCCAATACTAGAGTATGAGGATCTTCTTCTTCTGTAGAGTATGATTCATCATCATTTAAATCAAAATCTATCTTCTCTGAGTATTCCTTACTTGGTAGGACTTCCTGTTTAACATCATCCTTCATTTCTCTAAATACCACATCTCGGTTATACACTACCTTCTTAGTTTCTGGGTTCTAAAGCTTATAACCTTTGAGACCATCTTTATATCCAATAATGATACACTTTTCAGCCTTGTTATCAAGCTTACTCCTATTTTCCTTTGGAACATGAACATATGCAT
>ML833444.1:0-16852 GCA_009831015.1 Picea engelmannii
CAACAAGTACATGGAGTGGCATTTCCTTCATGCCCTGGAGCGGCCCTATTCTATCTCAACTTCAACCCTTGGAGAAAATATGAAGGATGTAACCGTTCTACTATCATGGTTGCATCATCTGCTACTGATCACTGATAGAATGAAGGGGATTCTATTTAGGAAGTTACTTGCTTGGACATGGTGGAAATTTGATTTCACCTAGCCCCATGTAAAGTTTGATTAGTTTAGGATTGTACATAAATAAGCTCGTATGGAGCCCATGTGTGTTTATTTTTTTATTTTTATCGACATGTATTCCTCGATAGATTTTTTTTAGCCTAACTCCATATCCTAAGAGAAGGTGACTGTAATTGCAAAGGAGTTCGTAGAGCCTCATAGGGAGGAATCTATCCCCCATGGAGCATGATGTTATCACATAATATTGCTAGGGGGTTTTTCTTCCTTATGAGAAGTGCCTTGGTGAACAAATGCAAGGAAAGGGGTTAAAAAACCCACATTTTGGAATTTATCCAAAGTCTAGGTGAGGATTTGATGAAATTTGGGTGCGATGTGATAAGACGCGTGCAAATCTGGGCGGTCGGAATCTGTGCAGCCAGATCTATGGCCCAGGATCCATATTGGATCTCCCCGATGTTCTGATTTTAATGAAGAGGGGGGGTCTGATTTGGTGGTTTTGGAGCGCAGCCCCCCCACCAATATGTCACCCTCTCCTGAACTCAGACCCCCCCACTCAAAATGTCTTACCACTACCTAACCCCTCTGAGTAGACCACTTTTCACCCTCTCTTACCATCGTCTCTCCAGCCGACATCTGTCTTCCACTCCGCTTCTCTCCTTTTCCTGTCACATCTCTTGCTCCCCTCCCACCTTCCACTACCAAACATCTATCCTCCACTCACCTTCGTGTCATATATTTTTCCACTTCACCCCCTCTTATCTTTCAACACCTGTTCCTCCTCCTCCATGCCACCCATGTCATAACATCGTGGCCCCCTTAACAAATCACATACCCCCACAACTTCCTCCCAACCTCCATGTCTCCTCCAGCTATCCCTCATACACCCAGTAGCATGCCGATATCTCCTGTCGCCTCAGCCTCGTCAGCTCTATCCATGTCCTCCAGCCTAGTCCCTTCGCAAAAGTGCAACGTACAAAAAACAACAAAGAAGAGACCGCCACATCTTCCAAGTGTAGGCATTGACCCTACCCACTCAGATCCCCATGAAGCAGTTATTGAAGTAGGTAGTTGCGGTTGAACATCCTTTCCACCATGAATGGAAATCCCAGGAAAGGACTGTTAGCCAGTTAACTCACTTGTAGTCTTGTTCTGAAATGAGATCATGTCTGACTGAAGTTCACGTCTGACCAGAGACTGCATGCATAGTCTTCCAGGGAGCATGCAGATGCAAGGCCTTCAATGCGAAGACTCGAGCATGCTTCTGTTGTTTTGGTTTCAAGTATATAGGAGCCATTTTCATATTTTATTGTGGTTGATGGTATATCTACACTCCCGATTGTAAATTTTTTATGAGGCCTCTGGTTCTCTGATTATGTATTGATACTTGAGACTTCTTGTTTAATGGCAGTCAGTTTCCCTTTCATTTCTTTTCTTCTTATCCTGAGAGCTCAGGCATGGAGGATCCAGTCGAGTGTTGTGACTGTAGTATAATATAGGTTTGATTGCAGTTGTTGTTACAACATTTTTAGTTTCTTGAAGTTATCAGATCCAAGAGGATATTGCGTCTAAAACATTTCCTCCAGAGGATGCTAGAAGACTGTATGTCCATAGAAGACCTTCACATTTTCTTCATGTTCTTCCACTTGCTCACCACTATACAAACTTATTGACTAAATTTAGATCAAGACCTCATTTATATACATGTATCAACCTAGTGTTTTTTATTTAAAGTGACATGATACTGAGTCTACATTCATTATACCTCTCCTAAAATTATTCATTGTAACATACATGATGATGGACCTTAGGCTTACCTCTGCCGCAATCTAGAGGTGACTTCGAACGCTAACAATAGGTATTGATTTGGGATCGTGATCATCTTGTAGCAGGAAGCACAGTCCTGCTGCAATAATGAACGTGAATGAATAATCTGTATGGTGAAGAGGTTGGCTAAGCTCCAATACACCATGGCAGAGTTCTTGTCACCAAGTATGGAAAACTTGAAAATCAATGCAAGGGTCCATTAGGTATGAATGTGACCATGGATATTGACACATTGATTAAAGTCAGTTGATGGTTGAATTGAATTTAGAAATGTAGTATGTTGAAAGGGTGTTTATGTCAATAATGATATTTTATTTTTCTCTGTACCCTTGAATGGATGAAAATGACTTGGACTATTAGTATGCATAGTTTTGAAAATATAAAGTGCATGAAAACTAACATTTTGTTTGGCTGAGGATTGTTGAAATTGTAGGAAGAAAAGGGTCTTGGATATGGTAGTATCGTAAGCCCATAAGGAAGACCAATTTCCTACTAAGACAAACTGCTATGGGAAGGAAAGTCCCATGTTTGTGGATCTGGTCCCTGTATGGAACAAATCTGAAAATAAATATGGAATTTAAAAATCTGCGGGTGACAGATTTGCGAGAAAATTCTGAATTTGAAATTGATGATAATTTCTCATAATTATTGTATACTTGTGATACAGGTGAGATGAAAAATATCTGTCTAGGGAGGACAAATGAAGGATTCCAATCTAGGAAGCATTAAAGAGGCTACTGGTTGGGACAGAGGAAACCCATGGTAAGCCATGATCACCTTAGAACATGTTGTGTTGTGGTAACACAAGCCAGAGGGATGCCTTGATAGAGAAAGTCTAAGGGATGCCTCGACTATAAGGCTCAATGAAGTCCTTAAAAATATTGTTGTGTGAGAAAGCCTTGGAAAGGAAATATGGATCACCCGAGGGACTGTGTGGTAGAGAAGGGGATTCCTGAGCCTGGGCCTGGAGGGTGAGTGACTGTAAGGAATAAGGGACATTGACAATTCTCATAGACTATTGATTGAGATAATGCACACAATTGGTATGTCCATGAAAAAAAGTGAGCCTAGATAACTAGAAAACCATGTGGATGCAAATCCATAGACTGCATAGATAAGTATTGTTCTAGATTATGAACATTTTCCTCTTGATTTTTGCACACACAAAAAAATGTTTTCGCATGAAATTGTGGTTAATATGCTTGTTGTCCAAGATTATTGAACGCAGGTGACAAAGGAAAAGAGTCTAAAAATAATTAACCCAGAAAGAGGATCAATATTTCTGAGGTATCTGAATGAAAAAGGCATGACAGGTGTTACTGACAAAGAACATCGAGGACAAAGTTCCTTTTTAAGGGGGAGGGGTTTGTAACACCCCTGTTTCCCCGAGATTGTAATTAATCATTAATTATGATTACCATGCTAGCATGTGAACAATGTAAATGTATTATTGTTTAGATCTCCAATGACTGACTATGGGGGTGAAGCCTTGAAGTACTGGCCATGATATCACTAGAGGAAAGAATGGAAAAACTATAAGAAAGGGTTCATTATGTCAAATGACCCCGAATTTCCCCTTGTTGGGAATGATAAACCTCGTCCAGATCTAAAGGAGAGTAATATGTTAATGAAGGAAGGAATAGTGGTTGAATAATCAACCACCCCCATGAATGGAAGCATGGTCTAATTGAGGAATTTCATCTCGAAGTTCTGCAAGGTCTAGCAAACCAGGATGACATGAGTTCCTTATGATAGAAGGAACATGATAGGTCAAGAACCATCTTGGGAAAAGATATACAAACAAAATAGAGACAAAGAGAAGACACATAGAGAAATAGAAGAGTGCATGAGGCTCTGTAGAGAGCAATACAAACACCAGACAAGAACGCATGCACAGAGGGGAACACATGACCTGAATATGCAAAAGAAAAGAGGAAGGTTGCAAACTTGATGTTGGGGAAGCATCTGATAAACCTCGGAAGGATACTGTGACAAAGAGAGGGTCTATGAGAAATGGCATAGTTCCCTAGTGATATCATGGCTTGGAACAGGGGTGGCCAGAGTGCTAAGAATGAATGCATTTGAGCCTATTGTTGGGTGGAAAAGAGAACACCCCTAGTCGGTTAGTTGGTTGTGACATATAATAGATAAGTATCTTCTGAACCCTGTGCAATTGAATTTAAATGCATGACTGAATGTCTATGTATGTGAATAAGGTTTACAATGTCTAAATTATAATGAGAATGGCTAACTATTCTTTTGTAAGCCATTGCATGTGAATGCGTGTAGGATGGTGAGTTAGGCCTCTAGGCTAGTTCGAAGATACCCCGTCCTATTTTAGAACTCATATTTCTGCAAATTTGGAGGGAACTTCCTTCAAACCAACAACCTAAGAGAGAATGCGCTCATTCCCATGGTATTAACCCCTTTTCTATGAAAAGGGATTCACGCTTAACCCCTATGTTTTCCTAGAGGATCCATAATCAGGGCCTAGGAACCGTGTGCTAGTACGAAAGGAGATAGTTGATCTAGATGCAGGAGAAGAATGAACTAATTAATAGACTGAATACAATAAACACAAAGATATGAAGAATAAAATAGATATCCAATGAACAATATCTTCTATTGAATAATGAAAAAGGATGAAACTGTAAAACTTCATAACTGGAACACTTGCTCGAATGGTGGTAGCTATCTCTGAGAAGAGATGTGGCTGCTACGTGCATCCATCTGAGAAGAATGAATTACCATGAGGCTCTAGAGGATTTTTTGATATTACTCATGAATTCCAAAACCCTATACACCCAGAAACCTAACCCTAGGCAGTGAAACGTCAAAACTCATGTGGGCCCCTATGGGTAAGTTGGTACCTCAACTTCCCGGGGTCGTAACTTTTTCATACGACCTCCGTTTTAGGTGCGTGATATCCCGTTAGAAAGGTATTTCAAAGAAATACACATTTTGTTGTCTAACTATGACTCCTACAATTTGATTGTGGAGAGCCAAAAACAAACTATTTAGGCCTCCAAAATGGCCCTAAAATTACAACAAGATGTGCTGACATGAAAACATACAAAATAAGCCAGTTGGATTAGGTGAGAGGCCACCAATATCCACCTGGAATATATGTAAGGCTTCAAACAACCCCAGAAGTGTAGAAACCATAACTACAAAGAAGTATATAAGAACGTGATGAACTAAAAATGAACAAGAGGAGCCAGTTGGAATAGGTGGGTGGCCACCAATATCCAATTGGATCAATCCTCACCCCTTAGGAAGAAATGGTTTCCATTGCATTGAGTTCCCCCATAAGGTGAGGAAAATTCTACTGGATTTTTCCTTGGGCGAGCCACTTTCCTTGGTGTAGGAGTTGCCCTGCCTTGATAACCCGATAAAGTTGGATCCTCTACTGGCGAGTGCCCTTGACCTTTGTGTCCACTATATGATCAGTGGATGCTTGTTCCATGAAGTCAGGTTTGATATATGTGGGCGTCAATTGTTCTGCGATCTCTGAGGTGTCCAATAATGGTGGAAAATATGGTTGAAGGAGGTCCACATTGAACACTGGGTGAAGGCCAAGGAAGGGTGGAGTGTTGAGCTCAAAATCATTTCTACCCACAACCTTGATGATAGGGTAAGGATCATACATAAGTGGGAGAAGATTATGATGGGGCCCTGTTAGATGCTCCTTCTACAAATGTAACCTGACTTTGTCACCAACCTGAAATTGGTGTGGTATCCTATGTTGATCATGGTGCTGCTTGTACTTAGAATTGGATTTCTGCAAAATCTCCTAGACCTGTTGATGGATGTGTTGAATCCACTCAATGAATTTGGTGGCTTTGTCGATCACAGAATGATCATGGGAAGAGTTTTTCTATGTGGTGGCAAGAGGAAGTGCAACATCAATGGGTCCCAAGAGTTGAAATCCCAGCCCCACCTGAAATTGGCTATGGTCAGTGGAGCTATGGAGAGCCATGTTGTAACTGTGCTTAACATAAGGGAGAGTCTTGTCCCATGTACTTTGATGCTTAGAGTTGTACATGCACAGGATGTGCACAATCATCCGATTGACGAACTTTTTTTGGCCATTTGTTTGGGGTTGTAAAGAAGTGGATTTTGTGAGGTTGGTGTCCAAAAATGACCAAAGACTCGACCAAAATGTACCAAGGAACCTATTGTCCTGGTCAGAGATGATGGTCTATGGTATCCCAAAGTGGACCCACACTCGTTCGAAGAATATCTTGGCAGTATCTCTCACTGTGATATTATTCTTGTAGGCTGTGACGATGGACATCTTTGAAAACCAATCAACGACCAAAAATACACAGTCATTTCCTTGCTTGGTGGACGAAAGGTCAGACATGCAATCCATTGAGATGGATTCCCAAGGATTCTTGGGAGTAGGAAGAGGGGTGTATAATCCTTGATTCTTGATGGATGGCTTGGAAATGGAACAATAAGTGCAAGATCTGATATAGTTGCTGACGTCCTGTCAAATTTTTGGCCAATAAAAATGTTTCTGAAGAACGACCACATTTTTCTCCATGCCAAAATGTCCTGCCATTCGACTGTAGTTGGATTCACAAATCAGCTTTGTAAAATCACTTGTAGGAACAAAAGGATGGACCAAGTGGCATAATAGTCCATATTGAATGTGAAAATCAGTGACATTCCCACTTGTATGCAAGAGATGATAGGTGGTGGAAAATTCTGGATGTTGCTGATAAAGTTGGGGCCACTCAGATGCTTCATGTCCATAAGAATTGAGCACAATAGTGAGTGCAGCCACAGGAGGTCGACTGAGGAAGTCAACGACACAATTTGAGATCCATGTCTTATAATTTATGTTGATATGGAACTGCTACAGGTAGGTGGACTACTTCTGATGGCAGTCATTCTACAATTTCCCCTATGTCTGTATAAACTGCAGAGGATTGTGATCAGTGTGTATGATCGTATCCTTTCCCAAAATGTAATGTTTCCATTGATGACAGGATTGTACAATGTAATACATTTCCTTGTCATAGGTGGGGTATTTCTGGACAATATTTGAGAGTGTCTCACTATGGTATGCCACCGAATGACCATGTTGTGTGAGAATTGTGCCCACAACATAGTCAGATGCATCAGTCTCAATCTCAAACGATTTTTGCAGATTAATCAAGGAGAGTGATGGAGCTGAGCACAAGAGATGCTTCAGATCATCGAATGCTTGTTGTTTTTCCTTCCCCCACACAAACTTGTCCCTTCCACCACCCATGGTCACCTGGTTGAGGGCCCATGCAATATGGGAGAATCCCAACATGAACCGTCGATAGAAGTTGGCTAGTCCCAAGAAGCTTTGAAGCTCAGTCAGTGTGTTCGGGGCTGGAAAATCATGAATGACTTGGATCTTAGCTAGATCAACATGTACCCCATGCTCATAAACAATGTATCCCAATTATTGCACCCCATTCATGCCAAAAGAGCATTTTTCCAAGTTTTCATATAGCTTGTGCTGCCGCAGAGTCCTCAAAACCTACTGAATATGCCTCATGTGCTCGTCCCACATTCTGTTGAAGATGAGGATGTCATCCAAATATACCACCACAAATGAGTTGGTGAAGGGTTTCAATACATCATCCATCAACCTCATGAAAGCGGCTAGTGAATTTGTTAAGCCAAAGGGCATGACCAATCATTTGAAGAGACCTTATTTAGATTTGAAGGCTATATTCCATACATCAGTTGGTTCGATGGGAACCTGGTGGTAGCCAAAATTTAGGTCAATATTGATGAAGAACGTTTCCCCCTTGAGTTGGTCAAGAAGGTAATCAATCTTGGGAATGGGGTACCAGTTTCTGACTGTGATTTTGTTTAAGGCTCATGCAAAGCCGCCAAGTCCCATCCTTCTTCTACACCAATATAATAGGGCTTCCGCAAGGGGAAGAGATGGATCTGATGTGACCCTTTTGAAGAAGCTCTTGGATCTGATGCCTAATTTTTTCATTTTCCATTAGTGAGCGATGATAGACTGGTCCATTAGGTAGAGGTGAATCAGGGTTCATATCAATTGGATGCTTGACTTGGCAGTGTGTTGGTACCCCTGTGGGTGAGGAGAAGATGTCTTTGTATTCTTCCACGATCCTGTCCATTTGGTTTTGTTGCAAAGAGAGGATCTGTGAAGAGGCCATGGATGTGGTGATGACCTTTTTATTACTATGAGCATAGATCACAAAGAAGAAGAACTTACCGATCTATGAAATGACCTTACTGCATTGTTTAGCATATATTAAAGAAATAACTGTAGGCGATTCTACCTATGGTATCTTGTACAATTGTCTACCCAAAGTAATAATAACATTGTGAGGTCTAGACTCATACACAACATGACACTTATAAAAATATGGTTGTCCTAAAAGAACATAAAAAACTTCAAGGGGAGAAATATCACACAATACCTCATCTTTGAAAGGATTGATTCCATAGGGAAGACGACACTTTTGGATGACACAAAGATATAGTCCTTGGTGAAGCTAGCCGATGGTGTAGGGATGTGGGTGTGGTGTCATTGGCAGGTCCAGTCGCTTGAAGACCTCTATTGAAATCATGTTCTTCTAACTACTGCTATCGATAATGAAATGAAGTAGAGCTCCCTTTACCCAAATCTATGAGTGAAATAGGCATTCCCCTTCCTCTGGTTCTTTTGGTTCGCTTGGCCAGACTTTGGTGGTAGCGATAGTGGCCTTGGTTTCAACATCTATAATTCACTTCCCTCCTTCAGGATTTGATTAAGAATCAGAATCGACCTCTGACTCAGAAGCCTTCATCTCAACCACGAGTGACTGCTTGGAGCGACATTATTCAGTGTTGTGCCAAGGGATTTTATGGTACTCACACCATTTTCCTATGTCCTTCTTCATCTCTCATTTCCCTTCTTGTGTTGTAGATTGAACTAGTTTTCCTAAGGGAAACCATCTCAAATTTGTCCCTTTCTATGTGGGTTGGGGCTGCCTTTTCCCTACTTCCTTTGTGAGGGGTTTGCAGATCCAAACTCTCTCTTTTTCTGCTTAAATTTCTTGTCGATATTGACAATGTATCTATAAGCCCTGCCCAATGAGGTGATGTCTAGAAAATCCATTTATGTTTGAATGTATCTATGCAAACAACCTTGGTATTTGAGCACCAGATGACGCTTAGAGTCTTTGATACCCAATTTGGTGTGAAAGGTATGGAAAATATTGGTTAAATATGGTATTGTCTGGTCCCTTTCTTGATGTAGGGTGGTCCATCTGGTGTATTGGTCCTCGTAGCTTCCAACAGGTGCTATAGTGGGAAAACCCCCCTATGGACTACACTAAGTTTCAACATATAGGCAGAGCTAACTGTCTAAATTCTCCTATTTTTTAACAACTACCCCAAATACACCCCACATTCATGCATAAAACATAAGGTAAAAAGATCCAGTAACTCTACCTTAAACTCTGTGTCCGGTGTCGATCCTTTTGGGTTCGGTTGTTCCTTGACTACAAGTCTCCTCCCAAGGCCGACCTGCATTCATAAAATGACAAACAAAGAACTATGAACATGCATCTTATATATGAACTAGTGGGTTATATGTCATAATCAAATATAAATCAAACATAAAGATTGAACACATGATATTTGAGACAGAAAAAGTATTCCTTTTTATTAATCTCACAAAGTTACTTACAATGAGATTGATGACTGCTCCTCGAACCTGGTCCAGGATCCTCTTCACCAATATCCAACTGTGCTTCCACGTATCTTTCTCCTCTTCATCTCTCTCTAGTGAATGGATTAGGATTGCAATGGAGGAAAAAGGAAATAATAGGGAATTCTGGCTCAAAACTCACAAGGTGGATGTAAATTCTTAGGTCAAGGGGGGAAAGTGAAATGGGTAGAGTTTCAATGTTCTTATGCTTAGCTCTTGAATGATACCCTAAAACCTCCTTTTATGTGAAAAAAGGATGGTTATTTAGTTGGGTGATGGGCTATAGGTAGTGGGATAGTTGGGAAACTACCCAATAGCTTGTAATATCGACGAATTCCTTGCAACTTTTTAATTTTTACAACTTTTACGAGTATACGCGGGCTGTAGTGGTGCATATAGTGTACATACATGAGCTGTAGTGGTACAAAAATCATGTGTACATGGGAAGTAATGGTGCGGTGCGTACATCTTCAAAAATATGGTTTTTAAGAAGAGTTGCTCAATGATGGCTTGGAAAAAATAACAAGTAAGATGGCCTGATACCAGGTATACATGTATGGTTCAATTTAGGGTTATAAAATATGCCCCCTAGTGTGTGAGGTCAGAAGAGCATCTGATGTCCAAAATACATTTCAAATCTTCACCAACATATGAAGCGAATGAGCCTGCGACTAGAGTTTGGGAGGTGCCATCTACAAAAATAATAATTGTCTCACCGAGGTGGGCATACCCATGCTCAGGATGAAAAAAATCATGGCTGCCAATCAAATACATTTTGGATCCATGTCATATAACTATATAAAGTGTAGCCGCGAGCAATACACAATAGATATACATCTCAAAATCAAAGATATACATGTATAATATCCATCTTCAAGAAGCCAATGACACCTGATGGCTGGAGATGAGGCCTCCAGAGCTTGAGAAACAACTTCAATATCTTCAAAAATTAGGTAGGAGTGTAATGTGAGTGTATGAATTCACTACCTAGAGGTCCTCGACAGCTCGTCAGGAACAAACAAGACGATCTCGGTGATCAAGCAGAGAACTTCAGTGATTTCGAACAAGGACTTGATTGGTCTTTTGGGGATGGTCAGGCATGAGGAAAAGAGACAAATATGAAGAGAGGCTGACTCAAGTTGGGTAAAACTTACCTTGGAAAATATCACGACAAATGATTAGACTCAATCAAACATTGACATAAGTTCACGATGCAGGAGGCAACACAAACTCTCCATGTGTTTGGAAGAATAACCAAATGGAGAAGGACACAGATCTATGTAGCGAGAATAGCCTCCTAAGGTCATATTAAATCCAAAATCTAGACGAACAAATGAAAGTATGTTCTTTGTCCAAGGGAAACTGATTGTGCTGCCATAAAAAGAAAATACTTTTCCCGTCCTCTTTTTGGGGTATATCTGATTTTTTTGTCTTTTTCAATAATGTTGAAAAGCTTCGAAAAGAATAAAAGAATTCTACATTACAAAGGAGGAACGAGTGTTGCAAGCATACTAGTTCCAAGTGCAAGGAACACACTAATGCTCAGAGCAAGGAGACATGTGAAGGGAAAGTACACTCGGGAAAATTCTTCCATGGGTCAAGGTGTCAAGATGCAAAGGCAAAATGCTACAAGGCTTGTGTATAAGGCATGCTTCAAAGGTTCGGTTGAGAGCAACATGGATGCGACATTAGGCCAAAGACGTAGGGATGCAAATGCGATTAACAAGACACAATAATAATGTCCTTCAATGTAATTTTAACAATCCCAGAGAAGGTAAGATCGGTGGTTTTTCATTTTTAGAGAGTTTGAAAAAGTGAAAAAGAAGACTCCACTGGGGTACCTTTTCCAAAGGCAGTCTAGTCGGTTCGAAAAAGGGGTAAAATAACACCAAAAAGACATCTATTCAAAACCATTTTAACTAGTGTGACAAAGACATGATCACTCAACAATCTTTTCAATTTTAAGGAGTCTGAAAAGAGATTAACTATGGACTCACTTCCTTTTTCTAGATTTAGTCTCCCTAGCCCGAAAAAGTGAAATTTGTTGAGAAGAGCTCTCCTGGCGAGACGAATATACCGAGGTGTACCTTTTTCCTCCTTAATCTACAGGCCAGAAAAAGGGGTAAACTCATGCCAATAGATGTTTTTTTAAACCAATTAACGAGTGTGAAAGAACAAGGTCACTTGATGATCTTTTCAATTTTAAGGAGTCTGAAAAGAGATTAACTATGGACTCTATAGGGGACGTTCCTCTGGAACAATTTAATGAGTGTGAAGGAACAAGGTCACTTGTCAATCTTTTAAATTTTAGAGAGTCTGAAAAGAGCTTAACTATGGACTCTGTGGGGGTTCCCTTTTCGTAAATTTAGTCCCTCAGGCCTGAAAAAGGGTTAAACTTATACCTGAGCGAACCAAAGCTCCTAGAGCGTACCTTTGTTTGTAAAATTGACCATCCAGACCGAAAAAGGGGTAAAATACCACCAGACAGACATGCCTTCGAATTTTATTTTGGTGAGTGTGAAGGACAACAAGATCGCTCGACAATCTTTTCATGTTTAAAGAGTTTGAAAAGGGCTTAAAAGAAGGCTTGTTTTCTGGGAGTCCCGAGGGTGAGGTCAAAAGTGATAACATATCATATGTATGAAGTTCAAACTCGTAATCAGGACAAGACTAACAAGGACTCTCGAGCCTAAAGTCATTAATGACAACATGGACACCAAAAATGCGACCAGGATCTACCTAGGGCATCCATGTAGAGGTAGGCTCTACCACCAAATTACGACACTTATAAAGAAAGAATGACAGTTCAGTGTCACAATTCAATGGGATCAACCCTATGACAAAGAGAAAAAGACATCGAGATGCAAAAAGTGGAGGTGGAATCCTAACTTAAATGCACAAAGTTGGAAAAATGACTTTTTACCAAAGGACCTGTAAAAGTGAGCCATCTCCCAAAACGTTTTCAAAACCAAAAGTGGAGTGTATCGTAACATCTAATAAGAAACTCAAGAACCATGTTCAATGATTTTCAAACCAGAAAAAATGACAAAAGGGTCCAAAAAATGACAAAAAGGGCCAAAAACGTCTATAAATAGAAGTTGGCAGCTCATTATCACCATTGCAAATTGAGAATTGACGAAAAATCCAAAATCACCCCTTTTCTAAAAGAGTTGATTCCTGGATCTTAAATGGAGGAAACAAACTTCCGCTTAGACCAAGTAAGTAAAAATGAACCCCTCTTGTATTTCAATACTTCTAATTTGCATTTATTTTGGTTTTCTGGGGGGCGTGCACCTTTAAAAAAGGGCGGCCCTACATGTACGCGGGATGTCCAAGGATAGCCCGTGGGCAAAAAAAAATCTGCCCACATGCATACGCGACTGTGTGCAAGACAACCCACGTACACCCTCAAAAAGGTAGAAAAAATAAAAATGCAAGAGATAACTTCCTCCATGAACTTGTTTGTAACAATATGTATGTCCACTGGAGAGAGAGGGAGCATGAAGATATAGATATCTTGGTCAAGGAGGACCCTGCAACTATGGCCGCATTGAGAAAATGCGGGTTGTGGAAGTTCTTCCGGTGTCCATTCATGAGGGCACAACCCAGGTTTTTGAATGCCTTGGTAGATTATTGGCATCCTGACGCTGAGGTGTTTATGCTCGAGGGGAAGTCATTGACTCCAACGATTGAAGACATTTACTTTATCACTGGCCTCTTGAGGAGGGGTGAACCAATCAACTTGCATACTTTTCCCCCTGGGCCTCACAATATTGTTGAGTTGATTGAACTACATTGTGAGGCCGACACTGAGAAAGTAGGTTCTTAGATGCCAATCAACAAGATTACCAACCTATCACTGAAAGTGATAGTTTTACTCATTGGGTAGATCATTGGATCTGTGCCTTTACATTAGGCCTCTCAGGTGCACATGCATTGTGTAGTGCAGTGCTTGAATGAATGAATCTTCGATTGGAGTACAACCATTCTAGATTGCATGAAGAGACAACTCACCTAGTGTCACGTTCGGAACAACAAAAACTTCGGGTTCGAGACCATTCTATGCTCATTCTTTCTTGAGAGGGTACCTAGTCTTAGTCCACGAGAGAAAATGTGGGGGCATGTGGCCTCCGTCCCAGCAGTGTGTAGATGGGAAACATTACTGCCACGATAGGGGGGTGGAAGGACCATAGAGGCCTTTGATGACACCTATTTTGACTAGTGGGCACGACAGATTCCTACGATAGAGGACTACCAGTATACCGAGATAAAATTTTCCAAGTACCTAGACATGCCCTTACCTCCTGGAGATGAGCAAGGAGAGATAGGTACTTTTTTTACTTTTGAATTTATTTAATTTTTATTTTCTTATATATATATATATATATCATTTTAATGTGTACCAGAGTAGCTGACAACTATGTTTCTGTGGGACCAGTGCATCCAACAGATTTAGCAAGGAGTAGGTGATGTCCTCGACCAGAGATAGCACCAACAATGACTATCTGACCATCAAAAGCATCAGGGGGACCTCCAGCTGGAGAGGTTGAGAGAGTGTTGAGACAGGTGGAGTGGAACCTCACTTCTCTTACTCGTATAGTGCCCATGGCCGAGATCGAGGATCTCCCGCCATCTATGCAACCTCATGTAATTGGGGTGCCACAAACCCGGGTCCATCTTTTTTGGCATTTGGAAAATGTCGTCGTCCACTATGGAAGGGACAATAGGCCCCATGCTTAGCTTAGGGTGGACCACTTACGTTCCGAGGGAATTCTTTTTGTATATTTTTGAGGGCATAAGCCCCTGCGATGTATGCTGGACATATTATTTTTTGAGGCACTTGCGCCCACCTATATACTCTGAGACTTTTGATATATATATGTGTATTTACATATTTTTGTGTCTTACAGATCACATTTTTATAATGTATGTACATGTGTATGTGTGTGCAATATGCCAATCTAATACATGATTAGCTAGAGTATCCGTGATTTGATTCAATCTCCTAGGAACATGGATATACATAATGTAATCAAAGCATCATTCTAAGAGACATAACCTAAGGAATAGTTAGTGTAGAGTACGATAATAAACAAGGTAAACCGCATTTAATTGGGATACAACCAATTGTGCCTCTAAGTAGACCCAGAGATGAGAGATACCATGCGACAAAGCGTCACAAAGAAACTCTATTATTGCATTGTACTCGATGACATTTTTTGTGGCATCACCTAAATAGATACCTCCAAAAGATAACAAATGGCCTTGAGGTGAGAAGATCACCCAAGATGTGGAAGCACGCCTCTGAGTGTTTTGGCTTGCATCATCCATGAACGCAAAGAACACCTCTGATTCACTTGACATCTGCCACAGTGAAAAAATGACAAGACCATAAAACAAAAAGGCAAAAACTAAAACTTTATAAGAACTATACATATATACAAGAAGTCACCCAAGGCGACTCACCTATGAGTAATACTTCTTGAGGTAGAGCCCATTTCTAGGCTCCGCCAAATATTTCCCTTCAAAGTCAACCAGACGATAAGATCCCTTGTTTAAGACCTCCTTCATGATGAAAGGTCCGAACCACATGGGTTTGAACTTGCCTACCCCTAGGGGATCCTTATCTTGGTCATAGACTAGGACAAGGTCGCCTTCAGAGAAAATATGAGGATGAACGGATCGATCGTACTGACACTTGAATTTTTTCTTGTGATCCTTATTGGCCAAGGCTGCATCACAACGTTGGTCATTGAGCTGCTCGAGATATAATAAGCGTTCCTCAAGTGGTGAAGTGTCTGAAAATAATTATACTACCAACTTTAGAGATGGGATCTGACACTCTATTGACAAGACTAATTCCAGTCTATAAACGAGTTGAAAAGGTGAGAAACTGGTTGCAGTATTTACAGACATTCGGTAGGCCCACAATGTTGAGTACAACATCAAATGCCAATTTGACTTGGCCAAATTGATCGTTCACTGCAGAATAGTATTGAGGGACTTATTCACAGCTTCCACATGACCATTCTCTTGTGGGTAGTAGGGTGATGAATACTCTTGCCTCAACCCAATATTTGATGTCAAATCAGACATCATTTTGTTCTGAAAGTGACTACCATCGTCAGTGATAATATCCTTCGGGATGCCAAACCTTGCTACAATCTGGTTAAAAATAAAGAGAACTGTTGTTTCACCATCATCTTTGAATGTAGACATAGCTTCGACCCACTTTGTGAATTAGTATACTACTACAATGATATAACGATGCCCCCTTGATGAAGGGGGTGGCATGTAGTATAATCAATTCCAAACTTAGTGAAGGGGCCAACTGTAGTGACGAGAAACATAGGAGTGGGGTGTGCACTCATATTCCGAGAGAAAATATGACATGGGTGGCACTTCTTGACCGATTCAACACAATCCTTGATTAACATCGGCCAAAAGTAACTGGCTCGTAGAATATTTTGGGTTGTTGCCAACCCAGACAAATGAACACCACATGCTCCAGTGTGGCAGTCATTAAGCATGAATTATGCTTCTTCATGAGTGAGACACCGTCAGAGGATGCAATCTACACCTCAACGATACAAAGTGTCATCGAGAATGAGATATTTGTTTGCTCGATGGTGTATACATCCACGCTCATCATGAGAAGCATATGCGGGGCACTTCAAAGTATAGATATAGACTAGTATATCTCCATACCAGGGGTCCGAAGATGAAATCATAAAAATATATCCTTTAATCGATGATTCTTCGGGCGTAACATCACTTGACTCGATCAAAATTTCCGAGATAAGTTCCGCAAATACCAATGACTTGTTAGATTTTGCAGAAACAAAATCCAAGTCAAATTCCTAGAGGATAATAATCCATCTACTTTTATTTCCGCCGATTACACATTGTGTCAACACGTATTGGAACGAATTCACAACGATAATGACGGTGGTCTTACGAAGCAGAATATAATGACAAAATAGTTGGACATCATGGAATGCTGCCAATGCAAGCTTCTCAACATGGGAGTAGTTGAGTTCTAGTCCAACCAAGCCTTGGCTTAGGTAATAAATCACATTCTCTTCAAGTAGATCATCCTCTTGAACCAAGACCATACAGATGGTCGACTCTACA
>ML833444.1:31486-43983 GCA_009831015.1 Picea engelmannii
TTTTTTTACATAATTATTTTCTTGTTTGGGTACTCAATTGGCTCATAGCTCACCCTATCATCCTCAATCTAATGGACAAACCGAGGTAGTGAAAAAATATCTGGAAGGCTACCTTCGTTGCTTTGTCTCTGATAAACAAACACAATGGTTAAAATGGTTACCCTTGGTAGAATGGTGGTATAACACTTCCTTTCATACTGGAACAAAAATTACACCATTTATGTCACTCTATGGATACCATCACTTATTCTCTAAAAGAAAAATCTAAGGTTCAAGCAGTGGAAGATCACATCGAGCATCAACAACAAGTTCTCCAAATCTTAAAGGACAACCTAACCATGGCACAAAATCGCATGAAACAACAAGCAACTCAACATCGTAGTGAAATAGGTTTCGAAGTAGGGAATTGGGTGTTTTTAAGACTGCAACCATACAAACAAATGTCCCTCAAGCAAGCCAAAAAGGATAATAAATTATCACCAAAGTATTATGGCCCTTATAAGGTGTTGCAAAATATTGGTACTATGGCATACAAATTGGATTTGCCTGCATCTTCATGAGTACACCCAATTTTCCATGTTTCATGCTTAAAGAAGGTTATAGGTGACAAGATCCTAGTTCAAACTATATTGCTAGAACTTGACGAGGAAGGAAAAATCATATTGGAGCCTGAAGCCATCACTGACACAAGAGTTCACCAGCTGAGGAATAGATCCATTTCAGAGTATCTCATTAAATGGAGGAAACTACCGGCTGAAGATTCCACTTGAGAACATGAGTCTTTTATACAGAAGTATCCAGAGTTACTCAAGCATTGTGGACAACACTTGTCTCAAGGGGAGGGGCATGTTAAGCCCTAATATTGGCTCATTACCTCTTAATTGGGGCATATTACATTAGTAATGTTATTTTATTTATGTCGTCTTTATTCCATTAGTTGTAATTATACCTCCTAGTCTCCTATATATACCAAGGAGACATTTTCATTTGGAATAATCTTGGAATTGTACATTTATGTGGGCATAAGGAGGTTTCCCCCTCGAACAAGCTTATTATCTGAATTTCTCTCTTTTTCAAGGTGTTGAGTACTTATTCTGAGGTTTTTCTATGCTATATTGATATTTGGTTCTTAAAAACACAACCAAGTCACTTGGCAAGGGACTGTCAGAACCCTTGTACCACTTGTAGTTAATGCAACTCATTTGAACATGTTATAGAAGATTGTCCTACGCTGTTAGCCAAAATTAAGGAAAGACGAGGAGGGAACTAATAAGTACAGCTAATCTCAGTAGAACCTCGTGGAGTGGATCCTAGATTCGTTGTTATCACTAGAGGAGGCATTGATACAAGAGAAGACAGGGTGACTCCAGGGAAGATGACAGAAGAATCAGGAGTTAGAAGAGTTGAGGAGAAGACACAAGAGTTTAATCCAAAGAAAGAGAAGCATAGATTTGAAGAGGGAAGAAAAGAGTTTGGAAGAGATCATGATTCTCAATCAAAGGTGCAAACATAAGTGAGAGAATGTGGAATTACCCTAGCCTTTGATCAGTCTGCTTCACCCAGAGAAGGAAAATAGGTAAGCGGACTTATGGAATTCTTATGTACTTGCATTAATTTGATTAAGGATGAAAAATCCATAAAAAAACTACAAAATTTGATCAGACAACATGATATAGGAAGGGTAGATCATCTACTGAATAAATTAGTACATCAACTATCCAAAAAGAGAAGGACAAATAAGGAACTACACCTTAACGCCCAAATTGGAGATTATGATATAGATTATGCTATCCTCGACTTAGGGTCAGAGGTCAATGTTATGACGAAGAAAACCTGGGCACTAATGGGAAAACCTAAGTTGATATATTCCCCTATCAGGCTTAGGATGGCTAATCAACAAGCAGTAAGCCCCTTTGGTAGCCTGGAGCATGTCTCTATGGACATCAATGGGGTAAGAACATTTGTGGACTTTGAGGTGATTGAGATAGTTGATGATAGCTATCCTTATCCCGCACTATTAGGAATTGATTGGGATTATAACAATTCCACTATTGTTGACTTAAAAAAAATAAGAATGACATTTGAAGGTGATCGTCTTAGGGTAATTTCACCTATGGATCCTGATGAAGGTCGAAGATACACATAACCTATCAGAGGAGAAGACCATGCATATGAGTTAGATAATATATACAAATTGACAACAAGACAACAAGATTACATTAACCCTACACCATATGGTAATTTAAGCTGGAGAAGTGACAACGCATGCTCATCAGACTCAAAAAATTCACTAGAGAACTAGCAGAAGAAAATGTATGAATTGTTTGCACGGAGATGTGCCACATTGACCAGGGAATTTCACTGGATTGGCACAGAAGTAAGTAACTTTCCCACATTTGATGGTTTAAATCATTTAGAAATGTTATTACTAGTACAAAAGAGATTGTTGGCACTAGATGAGGCTTTGAAAGATACTCCAACAAGATGGTGGGGGACACATAAAAATAACATCACAGACTAGATGCAATGTCGCACTTTGATGAAAACACAATTTTCAGACAACATTGAAGGATGCGAAGTTTGATACATAGGTCAAGGCTGTCCAAAGGACCATGTGGAAAGTTGTGAGGAGGCCTGGAGAAACATTCCTCAAGAACAGTGGGTGCATAAATTCATCAATACTCTAGACACAATGCCCATCAATTGATATCTTCAAGAAGAACTACGCCTCACCACTTCAAATTGGTACGGTATGACTAAGAAATTTATAGCTACATTTTAATTTGAAATCCAATACCCCTCATTAGATCAATCTCTACAATTTTCCATACAAAAATTATTTGAGGAGGCACCTAGCCTCCCTATGGAGCAAGAAGAGGATGATGGACTGCACCTCTTCAAAAACTGCAAGGATGTTACAATATCAATGCCGATGAAGACGATGATACTAGGAATGTGAACATTGTAGAAAAAGAAGGACATAGAGACATAGAAGGACTAGGAGTCGAACTACCTTTCATTGGATAACCGATCAAAATCAAGAAAGTTAATATTGGAACAGAGCAAGCACCTAAGATTTCTAATGTTGGAGATTACTGGGATGATGCCACCATTCATAATATCACATAATTACTGCATGAATATCAGGACTTGTTTCCAACCAAGTTCACTGATATGAAGGGAATAAAAGGGCCCATGGGAGAGATGAAGATCTCCTTGAAACCAGATGCAAGGCCGATTAAGCAGAGACCCTACAGATTGAATCCTAAATACAAGGAGAAAGTGAAGATTGAATTAGATCAAATGCTGGAAGCAGGAATCATCAAACCTGTGGAGGAGTCAGAATGGATTAGTCCTATGGTGGTTCAAGATAAGAATATAGGAGAGATCAGGATATGTGTAGATCTCAGAAAGATGAATGATGCCTATTTGCATGACCCATTCCCTACACCGTTTACAGATGAAGTGTTAGATAATGTAGGAGGATAGGAGGTATATTCCTTTACAGATGGATTTTCAGGTTATCACCAGATCAAGATTGCTAAATAAAATCACCATAAGACCACATTTGCAATAGAATGGGGTTCCTACTAGTCACTAATACATATGACCAAATTTTCCATGGTTTTTCATTGCTATTGCCACACATACCCATCACACTTTCCATGAAAGAAAAGACTATTTTTCGTCGCTATATCCATGAACCAGGTGTTTGTGGAAATAATGAAAAAATTAGCCCTCCACGTGTCATCACCATCATGATAGGTTTTCCTTATAAAGCATGCTAATAGCGACAAAACTTCGTCACAATAGGGACGCAAAACTGTGCCAAGGTAAAATACTTACCAACAGATTACGATGCAGATGCCATACGTGCAACACAAAACTGTGGAAAGTTGCAACGAAAAAGCGTGGCAATAGCGAAGAAAATGTTTGGCAGAAACAAAACTTACTACATAGATGCTATATGCGTGACACAAAACCGTCGCAAAGTTTGACGAACTTTCGTCGCTATTTCCACGCTTGTTCAAAAAACAACTTGCCTTGTGATGAACTATTGTCGATATTGTCACGTTTCCTTTAAGTTTAAAAAAAATAAAATCTACATGAGATTTTGTATACCATATTACATTGTAATATGGTATACCATATTACAAGGTAATATGGTATACCATATTACAATAAAAGTAACATAGTAACGAGATCCACTGAGAGATGATACCTAAGTTGGTCCCTGTTAGAATATAATGGATGTGCTCATTTTACCATTGAAAAAAACTAGGCTAGATAGCCAAACAAAGGGTAGTACACCTTTCCCCAAGGATAGAGCACCAACAAGAGCTGATCAGATAGTCCAAACCCTAGCCAAGAGATATTCCAAGCCAGAACATAACTGCTAGCTGCAACAGATGCACCGACAACTCTCCTCAAACCTGCACACAAAACTAGGCACTATAGTGCGCACAAGTGTTGCTCTGCAATTTTGAGACTGCCTGCCAGAATGAGAACTGGCCTCCTGTATTTATACTAATTCTAGCTAAATTCCTGGGCTGAATTCTCATTATGGCTATCTGTCTGTTCAGTATATATTATTATTTTTTGGCCGACTTCTTCTCTTGGAGGCTAATAAACTAATATAAATTATCTTCTTGAGCCGACAAGTCTTCTAGGATTATTAGCCAACTCATTAGGGTTTCTTCTTGCTTCCTGGAGTATTCTATCCTCATCAGGTTTACACATGGAGGTAAATATCTCTCGCAACTACCATAATATCAACAGTCCCCATACATATGTATGCACAAGATCTAACCTTTCACTCTTCTTTTTTTTGCTGAATCTAAGAAATCTGACTCTCTTACGTTTCCATAAACACAATGCTCACAGAAGTCCAAATCAATTTGTTTAAGATCTGGAAACAAATTTCTTTTGTGAAGTATATGCATCCCCTTCTCACTCATATGTCCAAGCCTATGATTCCACAATGTTGTATCCACTCCTGTAGAAGCTAAAGAGATAGAAGAGTCAGTATTACCAGTACATAAATACAATGTACCTAGATTCTCTCCTTTTGCTATCACCAATGATCCTTTGATGACCTTCCACATCTTATCTGTAAATATGGATATACAACTTGCACTTGCCAACTGTCCTTTTGAAATTAGATTTTTCCTTAGATCCATAACATGTCTTACCACTTTCAACAACCATTGGTTTCCATTGCTTTGCTTTATTTTTACCTTTCCCATTCCAACAATTTTTCATGGTACATCATCACCCAAATGAACCTGTCAAAATCACCTTGAACATAATCTAGAAAATGTTTCCTATGGGGTGTGGCATGAAATGAATCCCCTGAATCTACCACCCAAGACTCAAAAATATTATCTATAGAAAGAATCAAAGCATCTTGTAACACATCGCCTGTTACATTTGCTTCCTGATTTCTCTCCTGCTGTCCATCTCTTTGTTTCTTTGAATCTCTGTAGTCTTTCTTTAGATGTCCTTTCTTCCCACAATTCCAACACGTTGTCTTTCCAAGTATGGATTTGGATCTACCCTTCCTAGAATTATCGCAGTTCCTTAACCCCTTTCCTCTATCCTTTTATCTTCCCCTTCTCTCCATGTTCAATGCATTACTTGATGTCTCACCTGTTCTTTTTCGTCGCATTTCCTCACTAAGGATAACACCAACAACATCATAAAATTTTAAAGTATTTGAACCAGAGACATATTTACTTACAACCATGATCAATCCATTCCAACTTTCTGGCAATGAGCACAATATTAGAAGAGCCCTGACATCATCATCAAAGTCCACTTTTACAGAACTTAGTTTATTAGTAACCGTATTAAATTCATTTAAATGATCTGCAACAAACCCACCTTCTGACATCCTCATATTAAATAATCTCTTCATTAGAAATACCTTATTGGTCATCGAGGGTTTTTCATACAATTTATCCAATGAATCCATCAAACCCTTCGTTGTCTTTTCTTTCGAAATATTGAAAGCCAGTGACGCTGCCAGGCTCAGGCGTATCGTTCCTAGAGCCTTTCTGTCAAGAATCTCTCATTCTTCACCCTTGATAATTGTCGACTACTTTTCTATTCCTCCCAATGGTAGGAATAGATCCTTTTGATATAAATATTCTTCCATCTACATCTTCCATAACTAGTAGTTTTGGCCGTTAAATTTTTTCACCCTAAACTTTTTGTCTTCCGACATTGCTCCCACTCAAACCAAGAACTCTCTTTTCCTGCGAGTTAACTTTCCCTCTAATACCAGTTGTTAGATTAACAGGATCATGGAGCAATAAAATAAAACAAATGCGGAAATAAAATACAGAAGATACATAATACAATAGAGACACAAATATACATGGTTCACTCAGTGTGGGTTGCGTCCACCAGAGAAATTGCTAGGTCCTTCCTTTATTATTATCCAACAAATGAAGGGATACAACCTACAACAAACCCGTTGTAACTTCCTCTTCATTATCTCACAGTCTCCTATCTCAGAATACAATATTCACTATCATCCTTAGCCGCAATACATTTCCCTCATAAAAGAGGGTTGCCTTCTAGGGAAAAAAGCCCTAATATAATTTCTATCGTTATATCTGTGACCTTATAATGAACGGTCTAGATTTACAATGAAATTACAATATACTTTTACAAGGCAATTTTTCCTTCAGAGGAAGCTGCCCCCGAACCCCCGCCTATGGCTCGCTTGCCCTCAGACCCCACAGAGGGGTAACCCCCCTCTACACTCCCCTGCGTGGAAGAGTGTACATTCTTCTAGGGTGTGAAGTATTCATGGGGTATAAACATGGTTGAAAACAAAGACCTTTGTATCTAGAAGATAATTAGGCTCCACAACCAACATATTTGACTATGGTTTTGTTTCTCTAAGTGTTCTACATGAGTCCAAGAGCTCTGTTGGGTAGGGCCCACTCAAGGGGAGGTCACAAGAAAGATTATTTTTTTATTTACATTGTTTATTTCTATTTGTAAGTTTATTTATATTCCCATAGAACAAATTATTTTCTTTCTACCAAGTTTTTTATTATTATCACTTTTACTTACAATAGTACCTTCGATTTAATGCATTTTTATGATTTCTTTCATTCTCTTAAATTGAAAATGATAGTCATGCTTTGAAATGTGGACCTTGTGAATATATATAAATATGATGGTTAATATTATGATTGCTTCATTATTATGAGATATGTACAACAATTATTAATTCCAAGGAATCTTCTCATTCTATGAACCTTTATTTCACTATAAAATGATCCTACTCTTAGCTAACTTCTAGCAAATTGTAAGAAGAGACGGGGGATAAAACCTTTACCTTAAGCTATGTAGAGTAAAGTATAATGAGCTATGCATAGTTGATCATTCATCTTACTACAACATAATTTGTATTTTTGAATACATTAGACTTCTATAGTTTTTCATATACATTGCACAACACCTCATAAGATTGTGTGATCCTTGGTTAACAATTTGAAGTGAGATATGGAGTTCATAATCTATTATTGTTCATTTGTATCCCAACGATATTTTGCACCATTGTTGCGGAGGTTGCTAAAAATTGCATTAGGATAATATGAAATTTTTTTCTTTTAAAATAAATAGCACATATATTAGATTCATAAATAGGTCACATGCATCAATGCAGAGAAAAGTTTGGATGCTTTCTACCCAAAACTCATATTTATGGTGAAAATCAAGTAGGAACTAGTGACCAAGAAAAATAACAAGAAGAGTTTTTAAGGAAACCTACTCATAAAGAAAATATAGCAGACATCCAACACATTATTGATGAGTTTGTTGAAGGATTTGAGGAAGGAGAGCAATTTGTTGTAGGGATTTTATAAATCCTTTTCACTCTGAGATAACAATTGAATATAGAGAAGAATCATCACCCATGAATATCATGGTATCATAGAGTGAATATCAACCTGATTTTTTTCAATTTTCATTTCAAAAAACTGAAGAGGGAACAAGAATGAATAACATAAATCCTTCTATTCTTCCCTATTTCCATCCTTTGACTACTAAATATCCAAGTGCATTTCTCTTTGAATTTGAAGTTCTCTATAGAACTTACAATTAGATAACAGATGTCAAAAAGTTGAGAATATTTTCATCCACACCAAAGGAAGTGGCATTAAGGCGGTTCATGAGTTTGGATGGAAGCAATATTAATAATTGGGATCAAACAAAACAAAATTTCATCGACAACTACAAATATTACTACTAATCCAAAGACACCAAGGATAATATATTTTGAATGGTACAAGGAGAAAATTGGAATCATTAAAGGATTATGAAGATAGGTTTTAGACTAGCTACATGAATGCTAACACCTAAATAATGGATCTATAATCCCTCAAATTAGTACTTCTAGGAGGTGTGAGAGAGGAGTTTGTGGAAAACTTGAACCTCCTTGAAAATGGTGATATATTTCATCTATCATATGAGAAGATAAATAAAGTTTTCAAGAACTACTCTAAGGATGGAAGCAAAAATAACAGATATTGTGGATGTGTTGTTGCACATTCCTTAATGGAAGCAACAACAAATATCACAAAATCTGAAATTGGGACCTTACTAGAGGACATGAATACTAATATACTACATTCACTGGCTATCCAATTAGATAATATGCAGATCAAAGGAAAATAGGAGACTGGAAAGGCTCTAGATGGTTTTTTCTCTAAATGTACAAGAAAACATACCAGGAATGAGTATCCATTAAAATTAATATAAGTTTGTAGAAACTATAAGGAAAATCATCAAACAACCATCGTCCATCCATGCCTAGCTTAAAATCTATTCACCAAGGAGAAAAGGAGAATATGGAGAAATTATGATTCATCAATCAAAGAAGGAAAGGACCACCAAGAAAATTCCAACAATGTATGTCTTATTCACATCCTGAACATTTCAATACTCCTTATAATAGTCAAATATATAATCCTCATATAGCCTAGTACATGCCTAGTTAGTCAAATTAGCAAGTGAAAAATTGAATACCACAACAATGTAGTCTCCTCCTCAACCTCAACCTTTTCCATTTCATATTTCATAGTAGTCTCAAGGCTAATGACCTAACTCTCCATGGTCTTGGAGACCTCAAGGCCAACAACAAGCGACCTTGTTTCCACCTCATACACAAAACACTACATAGCATGCTCCTAAATAACCATAAAGCCTACTCAACCAACACCAAAACCCAACAATATATAGGTCCAACTAGTCTATAATAACAAGATGAAAAACAATCCAATGTAATCAGTAAATTTATTGGAATTTTAAATGAGTTAAATCTTCAATCAGGAAAAATGGTGGTATCCCCTTTGTATCCTCTCATCACTAAACCAATAGAATATATACCTCCTAAAGAATAATAAATTCAAGAGAAAAATGAGTAGTTCTCTCAGTAGAAAGCCTCACCTTATCCATAGAGATTAAAACAAAAGAAAACATACACTCAATCTAAAAATCAACTTCTAAGAGAATTGAAAAACTTGTGTAAAAACACCTCTTCTACAAGCTAAATATAGTTAGCAAATTGACGAGAACCCTCCAAAATTCTCATTTTTTAGAGTTCACATTTAGTGGCTACTTTTACCCCTGTTTCAAAAAGTGGTGATACTAGTAACACCCATTTTTTAATTTTTAATGTATGTGTGTGTGTTTTTAAAAGAAATTGTACATGTCATTTTTTTTATCATATATATATATATATATATATATATATATATATATATATATTATTTATATTTTTATAATTTTGTTTTTTTTAAATCCATATCATGGATGATTTTAGGGGATAAATTTCGCTCATGGGCTAATTTTCCATGGTTTTTCCCAAAAACGTATTTGCTCAAATTCTATAGGATACAATCATTTTACCTTAAAAATTGCCAAAATTTTATACAAACTATATAAAATCCTTAGAAATTTGAATATTTTTACAAAAATATTGCCAAACATTTATAATTGACATATGAAGGATTAGTAAGATTAGCCAAGGTTTCTACATTTTAAAATAAATTTCCATCCTTAAAATGATCCTTTATCCATATTACATTGTAATATGGTATACCATATTGAGAAGCTAGATGTTGGGATTCGTGATTGACCCATAGCCTTGTGGTTGAGTCATTCTCTTACCAAAAAAATGAAGGTTACTCACACTCATATGAATGAAAGAAATTAAAGTTGTTCCCACGAAAAAAGTTGTAACACTTTGTTAGAATGGTAGATCAAAACAATGGAGCACTTGTTTAGACAAATACACTTACACCTATTCAATTAAAGGTAACTCACCCTATTCAAATGAAGGTACATGATACCATATAAATGAAGAGAAATGAAAATGTTTAACTCGAAGGGTAGTTCACACCAAATCAAGTTAGTGTGATCACAATGTTTTGAAATGAAGGGTGATCACAATACTCTAGGTGATAGACTTGGTGGAAATATTAAAGGGTGATATGGAATGAACTATTGATATGATCCTACAAGGTTGAGTGTGATTTGTTGCAATATCGTGCAACTGTGCTTTTTCAAGGACATGATAGACTTGGTGTAAAAATAGAATGCATGGGATTTGAATATAGTAAGGATGTTCTAGTCTGAGCTTGTGGTGATCTAGGACTAATACATATTTGTGTGCTTATGTGAAGAACTTGTTGTAGGGATGAGGTGATCAATATCCATTGAATATGTCATGTCCATGATCTGATGTGTTGCTCCTAGAGTGAAAACAAGAAAACTCCAATGATTAATGTGCACAATGAATATGGAATGTGTTCTATGGTACAAATAAGCATTGGTGGTGGTCTTCATCCATGCTGGTGAAGTATACATATGAAGAGAATGTATATAGCCATGTTTGAGTTACATTGAAGGATGGAAAACTAGAGAAGCCACCTAAGGTGTAGTGTCATTGTGGACAATATCTAGCTGAGTAGACATAACAGTAGAATGCTAAGGCTTTAGTGTTGTTGTTTAAGAAATAATGGTTGTACATCGACCTATATAGGTATGTAGTTCTAACTAGAGAAACCATCTGAGGTGTAGTGTCTATGGGGACAATATCTAGCCGAGTAGACGTAGCAATAGAACGTTAATGTTGTGGTGTTGTTGTTGTTTAAGAAATAATGGTTGTACATCTACCTATATAGGTATGTATTTCTAACTAGAGAAGCCATATGAGGTGTGTAGTGTCGATGTGGACAATATCTGGCTGAATAGACATAGCAATAGAATGCTAAGGTTGTGGTGTTTTTAAAGAAAAAAATGGTCGTAAATCTAACTCTATATATGTAGTTCTAAATCATTGGAAAAGTTAGCTAATAATGACATAAATATATAGTTGGCGAGGAATAATTTCTGAAGGAACTATTGTATACAAAAGTGTAGTGGTTGGGTGCTAGTTCTCGTGAATCCTACATTGTGCAAACATTATATGGTAAAAGTCTTGTAATTATCATTGTTGTAGCCAGCGAGAGGAAAAGGGAAAACAATTATGGAACTGGGTATGATAGCTAATATATGTATTTTGTTAATTGGTGTGTGGTAGAAAAAAAAATATTGAGTTAAAAATCATTGGGGAGGTTTGGGATTTAGAATGAGAATAGTAGAGTGATAGTGCATCTAGGTAGAAGGATGAGAATGTATTATTTAGAGAGTTTGGAAGAGGGATAGTGCAACCATATGAGATGAGATGGATTGATGTGATGTAAAAGTGAGAGAGAAAGGTATTTATGTATTATGTTTTGTTCAGTCTTAACATTATAAGGAAGAGGTATTGCAAGAGGTGAGTTCATAGTTTTTGTCATATTTATAGAGTTGATAAGTATTGCAATGAGCATGTTATAGAGAATTTCATTGTTTTTGATGGGGTAGAAGGATGAGAAGGTATAATTTGGAATGTGTAGAAGAGAGAAAGTAAAATCATATGAAATGGTTGGATTTGAGATACAACTAAGAGAGAAATATATTTATGTAGGATGTCTTGGTCATATCATTACATGGAAAGGGTATTGCAATAAAGATGAGTTCATAGGCTTTGTTATCTTTAATGATTTGATAGGTATTTCAATGGACATCTTATAAAGAATTTCATTGTTGTTCATATGATATGTTCAAGAGTAAATTAGAGTAATCAAGGGGAGATACATAACATTCAACATTCTCTTGAAACATCCCTATGACAAGGGTGACTCCACAATGTTTATTAATGAGATTATGAGTTCCTTCCTATTGTACAAAGCCCCTATGATAAGGAGAGGGGTGAGGAGTGATGGAAAATGCAATTATTTTTGTTACAATTGTCAAGGATTATAGTGGCAAGTTGGTCTTTGATCTAACAATTATGAGTAAAAAGGAGACTTAGAGAGGGGAATCAATTTCATTCGTCATTATAAGTAATGAGGGATATTTTTCAATAGAGTTTGGAATAGAGACTATTTTTT
>ML833444.1:44177-59259 GCA_009831015.1 Picea engelmannii
TAGATTATTGGGATTAGCCTCATGCATTGTTTAATAGGAACTAGGATTTGGACTAGGGATAGAAATAAGGTTAGGATTATGGAAATGAATGAAGTGAGGGATCTTTTCTAATTTATTTTCCACAATGAGGATATGGATAAATAATTTGTATATGGGGGTTCTCTAAAATAGTTATACTTCTTTATAAAAAACTACAAGTAAACCAAAATTATATTTAAAATATGTCTTTAGGGTTCTTGATTTATAGTTGAAATTTGAGCTAGGTAAAGAGTGTACACTCGATCTACTGTACAACCACCTACACATTAAATTTGACAAAGAAATTAGACAATAAAAACACTACATGGAACTTGGCATATATATCAATATCTACATATTAAATTTAACAAATAACTTGATGATAAAAACACCTTGTGAAGGGTGGCCACAAATAATCTACTCATAAATGTCAAAAGGTTTATGAAAATCCGTCTTAGTAATGTACATTTTTGAAAATGAAGAGTTAGATTGTCAAAAGGCTTACGGAAATCCATCTTAGTGGTTGGAGAAAGAGTTCTTATGTTATTATACTTAGATGCAACATTGTCATGCATTTCCCATAGCATAGTGGGAAGGTGAATTGTAGTATCCAACTAGCATATTTGGAAAGGGAATTGTAGTATACAACTAGGCGAGGGGGAGATGTAGATTGTTGATGCAATGATTTATTATCATGCCAATATATGTTTGTGGTACCAACATATTTGTATATAGTTGCATATAGTTGCAATATAGTTGCATATAGTTGCATAAGTTTCATTGTTGCATAAAGTTTCATATAGTTGCATAAGTTTCATTGTTGCATAAAGTTTCATATAGTTGCATATTGTCACTAAAAAACATGATAAGTTGCATTGTTGCATACAGTTGCATATAGTTGCATAGTTGCATATAGTTTCAACATAGTTGCATATGGTTGCATATAGCTACATATAGTTGCATAAGTTGCATAGTTGCATACGAAATTGTTGCAATATAGTTTCATATAGTTGCATATAGTTGAAATATAATTGCAATATAGTTGCATTGTTGCATAAAGTTTCATATAGTTGGATAAGTTGCATATTTTCATATAGTTGCATATAGTTGCATAGTTGCAACATAGTTGCATAAAGTTGAATATAGTTGCATAAGTTGCATTTTTTCATTCTCATACGCCTAGGAAGTATGAGAATTAATTGACACAAATATGCACACTACCAAATTCCATTAAGTGGATTCATGTAGAGATTAAAGATCCACTAGTGTTTAATGGCACAACTAATGCCACAAAGTTTATGGAACACACAAATTAACAAATCGTGTTTGAATAGAGGGTATAAACATTGGACATCACTTTGGTATATATCCTTGAATGATTGTGGGAATTTCATTATGAACTTTGGACTCACGAGAAGATATAATAGGACTAGGAACCTACTAGACATAATGTTTGTGTTGACCCATGTTCCCATCCACCGATATTGATAAGGACAAGATATTGATATGATTTGAAAGACTTTGAAAGTCCAAGTCATAGGGACTATGAGGGGATATATATAAGATTAGTGTAACTTAGTGGAATGTATAGGGCTATACGGGCTCAAACCTTAGACCTTCTTGGTAGAACAAATCAAATTTATTATTATCAAAATAATTTGAACTGTTCCAAGAACATAACATGCATTTTATCATATTTGGCTCTTTCCATGTCCATGTGGATTCCACTACCATTGCATTGGGAACATGTTGGCATAGCTAGGGGAACACATGCTACACCACCCCAGGTAATTTAAAAAAAAACAATTAATTACACAACCATGAAAGGCAAAGGCTTGGTGATAGCGTATATGATACAAAATTTCAAGTATTATCTTCTCGACCAGTCCTTCAAGTTGTCCATTGATAATTTAGTGGTCAAGTATTTGGTTAACAATACAATGTTGGAAGGTTAATTCTATCGATGTTTGCTACTATTTTAGGAGTTTGATTTTGAAGTGGTGGTTAAACTAGGTAAATAAAATGTGGAACCTAATCACCTCTCGAAAATCCACAATTGGAACAATGTTGGGATAGCTCATAAAATGTTGAATGTAGATATATTTTGCATGGAGGCTGTAGTTATTGAATTCTTCACTAATATTCAAAACTTCAAATATAAATCTACATGCATTAGAAGAATATGGTGATAGTAAAGATTGATAGCTCATAATTAAGGATACAAATTATTAGTTAATCATATGGTACTTGCACACATTAGAAATGCATGGGATTCTTGACTACTATGTGTTGGATCATGAATTATAGGTGGTGCTCTAGGAATCCCATGATGGACATAGAAACATACATTACAGTGAGAAGACACAACTATCACAACATACATTACAATGAGACATGTTGGATGCAAGTATCATTCAATTCAAGGCTAGACTGCACTCTCCACTCCATTATTCATATTATTATCTTTATTCACTCCTATTAGTACATATTCTCCCTTTATCTTCTATAATTTGTTTACTTAGGGTTCATATGTGTGTGTGTGTGTTTGTGTGTGTGCGTGGTTAAGATTTTGCACTCAAAATATGTTATAGTTGTATTGGTCAATGTAAGAATACAAAAAAAGGTTTTCCCCACAGTCTATGATTCAGACTTTGTTAAAAAAATTGATGCTTGTCTACCAAAAATGAAATTGTATCCTTTCATGAGGATTGTGAACTTTTACTAGTATAAAGCCTACTTTAAAAAACACATCAAAACCCTTACCTTTTCATTGTCCTTTCGCCATATCCATTAGCCCATACAACTTGATAAGAGTTGTCCACAAGATGCATGTCCATCACCAAGACTTGCATGAATCATAAAAGACAAATTCTTTATATGAGTAAATAATTAATAAGAAACTAAACATGCATTTAGTTATGTAAAATACTATAGAAAAAAATTAAGTGGTCGCATACCTTAATGAGCTTCTCTTTGTTTCGATAATAGGTTATTCTCTACTGAACAGGGTGAACCATGTCAAGGTGGAAGCTCATATGGCCCCTCCCCCCCTCACATTGCTCTCAATTCCCCATACCCAACAAATGATTTTCTTTATATAGAAAACATATAAACATTCATGCATAACTAGGATAGTCATGAAAACATATGAACATATAAACATTGAATCATATGAACATATAAACATCGATAAACATCCAAATACAAGTCATGAATTTATACATCTAATTTTTATTTGATTTATGTTTTTTTACATTCATAAAATTAACAATTGGGGTATCATAATCATTCAAGGACATTGTATTTCTTGTTCCCCGTCCTTCTATTGTTTGTGTGCGCTCATGTACCATACTTCTGGTACATCGCTGAGAAGGGCATCGAGGCATATGTTCAGGGTCGTGAACTACAACAATGAAAATGATCATATCGATATGTTGCAATATAATTGAAATAACTAATTCATTATTTTGATTAACATTACACTATTTCTCTTTACCTCTCTGTGTAGCTGTGACAGTGCATTAATTTCGTGTCCACTTGGTTCCTCTTGCAGTTCACCCTCCTGAGCTACACGCTCTTCAATTTTGAGAAGATAATATATAATTATAAGTCAAGAAATAAATATCTACAATCACAGTAAATATTTATAATTCTGAAGCATACATACCGGAATGGGTACTCTGCTCTACACTATCATTGGACATGTGCACACTTGTATGACATGGTGTCTGCTAAATACCGCTAGATTCACTACTGCGGTAGCACTATTGCTTGAAAACAAACATAAATACTTAGTTAAGGGTGATATAATAAAATATGAATAGACTTTACAATCATGCTATTGTGGTTTCCTTATTCATTTGATTTACCTGCATGGTTGGGGAGATAGGAGTCTGGCCCAATATTTTTCTATATTCAATCACACTTTTAAAACCATGCTTGTAACCAAGATTTAGGTCCTCCTCGGTGGCAGTAGTGTCGAACATATTTAACTACAATGTATAACACCATTAAAAATACCAATAACAAAAACATATATTTGTTCTCTATTTTTAAATAAATATTAACCACAGTTAATCATTTAAATCTTACTATTCAGGCTTTTAATTTTCCATAGCCACCCTGGCCTAGTTTATGATGGTCATGTTTTTCCACTCTGGCCTTGGTTTCTTTGGAGCTATCTGGTAGCCTACATATGGAATTTTTGAAAAAAATTAGATATCAGAATTGTTACTTAAAACATGAAAGAAAAACATAAATGATCATATTTCACTGATAATATGACATGTGTTGTACCTTACTTGACCAGCTTGTGGATGTCTTCCTTGTTTTTTAAACAATTTGTCCTTTTCATCCTCTATTAGTGCCTTCCACACTTTCTCTAGAACCATGGGAGGGCACTCGTGTTTGAGGTCTAATTGCAATTTATCCCTATACTGGGCCCTGGTATATTTTAAATTCTCGTCAGCTAACTTTGTAACCACTTTCTTCTTGAAAGTGTTTCCGAACAAGCTTACCTGTGGTCCATTAAATCATCTTTCTTTTTTCTATCTTGGCCATTCCACCGTGTGCAAATGGTGGGGCCAAATAAATCCAATGCTTTGTCATTTAAGTTTCTATAGAAAAAAATGTTTCCTACAGAAATGTGTTATCCATTAATTTATAATAATATCAACAAATGTCCATTTCAATTTCATGAAAAAATGAATCAATTAATTAACAATTACCTGCAATCTTATGAATCTTGATCGGAACACATGTGTCATCCACTAGAAAGGTGACATCTAGTGATCTAGTGATTTTAATTCGTTCTTCTCCATGCAGAATAGTATCCTCTCCATCTACAGTATGTTCCTCTCTGGAGTCATGTGGAGTCCTAGGCTCCGACTCATCATGCTCTGGCATGTCATGCCAATAAAAATCATTTCTCTCATCAATGGATTTGAGGGGATCCTCAGGAGGCTCAAAAAGCCTCACTTGCACTTTGCTATTTTGACTTTTTTTTGCATTGGACCATCACTTCTACCTATAGCAGTTGCAAGATCAACAGGTTCCCCACGCACGGGGTTTAAAAACTCCTACAAATGGAAAAATTTACTTTATTAGATCATATACAAAATATAAAACAAAAAAACGGTTATGAAATTGTCATAGTTGATAAAAATATGAGAAGATGCCACTTACCCCAAAATTAGTTATTTATCTTGTAGCTCTATAACTCTTGCCCTGTCGTCCTGTGTCAGGGGTCTTTTGCTAAGAAAACCTAGATATTCTATGTTATCCTTGTTCAAGGCCTTCATTGCAGTTGTCATTGGGCCATTCGAATAAAATATTCCATCCTCATTAATATCCTCAGTGGGAGCCTTCCCACGTTGACCATGCCACAATACATTGACAAATAAAATTAATGAGATGAACTTTAACATTTGAGAAATTTAGTTGTTATAGTCATAAGTTGTTACTGTATTTAACATTTACCTGGTGAGGCACAGCGGGTGCCTTTCCACGGTCACCCTGGACATATGTTGACACAATAAATCAATCAACAAAAGTTATGAAATTCATCTGTAACATTAAAAAAATGAAATATTGCAGTAATATCAGAAAAAAAATAACAAAATTTCATAAATTTAGTTGTTGTAGTCATAAGTTGATACTGTATTTAACATTTACCTGGTGAGGCACAACGGGTGCCTTTCCACGGTCACCCTGGACAGGTGTAGCGGGTGATTTTCGGACACGGTCACCCTGTACAGAAGTTGACACAATAAATCAATCAACAAAAGTTATGAAATTCACCTATAACATTTAAAAACTGAAATATTGGAGTAATATCAAAAACAAATAATGAAATTTCATAAATTTAGTTGTTGTAGTCATAAGTTGTTATTGTATTTAACATTTACCTAGTGAGGCACAACGGGTGCCTTTCCACGATCACCCTGGACAGATGTAGTGGGTGATTTTATTCCATGGTCACCCTAGACAGATGTTGAGACAATAAATCAATCAATAAAAGTTATGAAATTCACCCGTAACATTAAAAAAATGAAATATTGCAGTAATATCAGAAATAAAATAATGAAATTTCTAAAATTTAGTTGTAGTCATAAGTTGTTACTGTATTTAACATTTACCTGCTGAGGCATAGTGGGTGCTTTTCCATGGTTAATCTGGACAGATGTATCCTTTCATATCTCACGGTCACCCTGGATAGATGTTGACACAATAAATTAATCAACAAGAGTTATGAAAGTAATTGTAAGATTAAAAAAATGAAATATTGCAGTAATATCAAAAAATAAATAATGAAAAATGAAATATATGCAGTAAAAAATTGATTGATCAAAGGTTGAGTTGAATGGTATGTAATATATTTACCCCCATAGTCGCACCCCCTCCATCTATTCGATTTAAGTTGTAATTGATCAACAAGTCTTCACCTGGAACTATTGTTTTTGTTGCACATACAAATATACGATTTCCTTCGCGTCCCTCAAATATGCAATTTAGTTTCTTAGTTGTTTTCACTGGTTGTGTACTATTTATAAAGCCCATAATGTTTCCAGTATCTTTTCCCCTTCCATCAATATACATAGTTGCCCCTTTATTTTGATTGTTATCTACTAGTTGTGTATAATTTGCGGCAACTCCGTATTTCCACATACTTTGCGTATATCAGATCAACATCTGCCAATGATTGTATTTGTATAATGGTCCAACATACTCCATCAATTCAGTTACAGTTCCATAGCTGACCTTTATTCCATCCATGGAAAATAACCCCAATCCATGTAAGGACGAAGGAGCAATGCGATACATCCTCCCACCGATGAAGAAATATGTGTCCACTTCAGGTAGCTCCTTAGGTGACCATCATTGCACTAGATGTTTATACCTCAAGGGAAACACAATGTCACCTATGCTCTCAGCATCATAATTACACGACCCTACATTGGCAATAAACAATTGCATGCGTATACAAAATCGTTTCCTTACCTTTTCAGATCTAGTTAATCTAGAACTGGTAGATCTAGTACAAGTAACAACACGTCTCACTTTCAACCTCTCTTAGTATATCTTGATCATCACTCGAGGAAGATAGATCCGACAGATACCTATTTGGTAGTACCTACACTCGTTAAAACAAGAAGATACGTTATCATGCCAATATACGTTTTTGGTACCAACAAAGTTGCATATAGTTGCAATATAGTTGCATATAGTTGCATAAGTTGCATTGTTGCATAAAGTTGCATATAGTTGCATATAGTTGCATAAGTTGCATATAGCTGCATAAGTTTCAGTGTTGCATAAAGTTGCATATAGTTGCATAAAGTTGCATAAAGTTGCATATAGTTGCATATAGTTGCAGAAGTTGCATAGTTGCAATTAGTTGCATATTTGCATATAGTTGCATACGAAATTGTTGCAATATAGTTGCATAAGTTGCATTGTTGAATAAAGTTGCATATAGTTGCATAGTTGCATATAGTTGGATAAGTTACATATTTGCATATAGTTGCATATAGTTGCATAGTTGCATATAGTTTCATAAGTTGCACATAATTGCATAGTTGCATATAGTTGCATAAAGTTGCATATAGTCACTAAAAAACATGATAAGTTGCATTGTTGCATATAGTTGTCTAGTTGCATATAGTTTCATATTTGCATATAGTTGCATACAAAATTGTTTCAATATAGTTGCATATAGTTGCAATATAGTTGCATTGTTGCATAAGTTGCATTGTTTCATAAAGTTGCATATAGTTGGATAAGTTGCATATTTGCATATAGTTGCATATAGTTGCATAGTTGCATAGTTGCATGTAGTTGCATATAGTTGCATAAGTTGCATTTTTGCATAAAGTTGCTTATAGTTCCATATAGTTGCATAGTTGCATATAGTTCCATATTTGGATATAGTTGCATATGAAATTGCCATATAGTTTCATATAGTTGCATAAGTTGCATTTTTTCATAAAGTTGCTTATAGTTCTATATAGTTTCATAGTTGCATATAGCTCCATATTTGCATATAGTTGCATACGAAATTGTCATATATTTGCATATAGTTGCATAAGTTGCATATAGTTGCATAGTTGCATAAGTTGCATATAGTTGCATAAGTTGCATTGTTGCATAAAGTTGCATGTTGCATAAAGTTTCATAAAGTTGCATAAGTTCCATAAAGTTGCATAAGTTGCATAAATTGCATGTTGCATAGTTGCATATAGTTGCATATAGTTGCATATAGTTGCATAGTTGCATATAGTTGCAATATAGTTGCATAAAGTTGCATATAGTTTCATATAGTTGCATAAGTTGCATTTTTGCATAAAGTTTCTTATAGTTCCATGTAGTTGCATATAGTTCCATATTTGCGTATATTTGCATACAAAATTGTCATATAGTTGCACATAGTTGCACAAGTCGCATATAGTTTCATAGTTGCATAAGTTGCATTGTTGCATAAATTTGAATATAGTTGTATAGTTGCATAAGTTGCATTGTTGCATAAATTCCATGATCTTGGAATTTCACATATTTGGAAAGCGCCTTTAGTGGTTGGTGGGGAATAGAGGAAAAGTTCGAGTTGGCAATAATGTTGGGGTGACATATATTACAAGATGATTGAGTTGTTGTTTAATCCATTGTATGCATAGGGTGTAATGGTTTTGATGAAGTTGTACAAACTATAAAGGAAAGGGTTGTGGTCTTCTATATGGAAGACTGTGAAGGCATTGAACCTAAGAGGAGATAATGGGATGGAAGGAGGGGGTTGCCTCTCTCGATCTTGTCCAAGAACCCAAGAACCATACCCAGTGATCAAAATATACTATTTACTCCCATAATCCCACTTGAATGCCAAAGATACCCTCGAGAGGTCATCTATGGTGGTTTGATGTGTTATTCATGAAATTTGAGCCCTAGAAGTTGCATAAAACCTTGAGAGATTGGGTGTGCTAGTTTGAGGTGTCATGTTTGGCCATGGATGCCTAAAATCTTTGTACTTCTACTAAGCCTTGGGTTCCCCTCTCAACCATATAAAGGCCTTCAGACCCATAACTAATGCTCAAAACCTTGTGAGGGCACTAACATCATTTCTTAGAGGTCAAGGATACCCCTCTAGAGTTTATGTGTGGTACTTTGAGGCATTGTTCATGGCTCTAGATGACTCAAAGATTTATATAGAACCTAAGGCATGGAATTCTTCCCTATATCATTTTCAAGACCTTTAGACACATACCTACTACTCAAAAACACTTAGTGGCACCAACATCCCCAACCATAGGTTGGAATACCCTCAGAAGGCTGTGTGTGGTTATACGAGGTATACTTATTGTCCCTGGCTCATTGAAAGCTTCCTTTAAGGCCTAAATTTAATGTTTCCTCCCTTGACCATGTCAAGGACCCGAGACCCATACCTAGTGCTCAAGAATGTTAGTGTTACCTATATACCTAATTGGAAAAGGATGCCTTCGAGAGGTCATTTGTGGTGGTTCAAGGTGTCATTTATGGGAAGAATAAGAAGTGGGATGTGAAGAAGATTTTAGAAATGACGCAAGAAACAAAACCTCCCACCATGTATTACAAGTCTTGTGAGAGAAAGTGACACACCAAGATTGTTCGAAATTACACCTCGATAAATGCCCCAAGCACTTTTAAAAGATAAAAGAAGAAGCAGTTTCACTACCATTCAAAAGGAGGTAAAATTAATTAGTTGCACTACCATTCAAAAGGAGGTAGCATTAATCAATGACAGTCCCAAAAAGAAAAAAGATATGACCAAATTATTTCATGACTATATCCACATGAAACAAGCTAAAGGGGATTACTTGTTTGATCTCGATTCACAATTGAGTTTGATCTCTACACAACTAGTTTAAAATATTGGCCTAGAGACTCATGGTCATTCACAACCATATCACTTGGGTTGGGTGAGACAAGACTTGGATTAAGGATGAAAGAAAATATGTGGAAAATAACATTCAAGACAAGGCAACAAGGTTTGTATGAATGGTTAGTGATTCATTTGGGTTTATGTAATGCACCTGCAACTTTCATGTGCTTTATGAATGATGTGATATAACCATTTATTTAATCATTTTAAAAGTATATTTAGATGACATACTAATGTTCAACAATAATTATTAAGAGCACATACAACATGTGGAACAAGGACTAGAGACACTAAAAATAGATCAATTGATCATGGATTTGAAAAAATGTAGTGTCAAAAAGTTTCCTTGATTTATCTTAGATACATAATCAATGGAGGAGTGCTAAGGGTGGATAAAAACAAGATTGAAAAGTTTGAACAATGGCTTATTCCTACCATCTAGACAAATATCAAAAGTTTCATGGGAGCAATTCAATACTGGAGGATGTTCATAAAAAACTTGAGGATTTTCATGGAAAACACTTAAGAAATAGTTGCACCATTACATACCATGACCACCAAAGATAAGCATTTTCATTGTGGGAAGCCACAACTATGGACATTTGAAGAACTGAAGAGAAAGATTGGAAATTATCTAATCTTATCCATGCCCAATTTACGATGACCATTTGAACTAGAAACAAATGAAAGCGAGTATGTTTTAGAGGTGATGCTTCTACAAGGATGGTTGTTGTGTTACCATTCAAAATTGTTTCAGAAAACAATGTTGGACTACCCCACGCATGATAAAGAACTCTTTGTTTTTGTGAAAGTAGTGAAGAAGTGGAATCATTATCTCCTAGGGAAAGAGATATAGTTGCACATAATATTGTCCCAAGTCTCGGAGACAAAAACATCTCTAATCATGTTAATGCCTCTTAGGCTTGAGAAATAGGTTGTCTCGATAAAGGTTTTTACTTAATGCAAAGGATGGAGGACTAATACTAGGAAACCATGGTAGATCCCAAAGTGAATGATGCCATAGGGTGTATGCTTACGAAATCCAATTTGGAGCAAGTAGAGGAAAAAAACAAGATGAAAAGGAGGATAATAGATTTGGAATCTACATTGATTCCTAAACCATTGTTTATGTAACCATTGGCCCTTAGGACACCATATGAACAACTTGAAGACAATACCAAGATAATTTCCAAAGTAAAGTGAGCCCAAGGGTTATTGTATAGGATTAGGGATACAATTGTAACCAAAATTGAAGAAATATTAAAGTTGTTGATGGATCTATCTCCTTGATGAGCAAATCCTTTGTCCTTGACACCAAAATTATTTATTTGACCAACTCTTTGAATCAATGACTTACCAGCTTCTCTAAAAAGGAGATAAAATGATGGATTAGTGATTTGGTTATTAATAATTCTCGGATTGATTCATTGATTCAAGAGAAATGAATATAATTAAGCAAAGTCCATAACGAAATATTTTCCGTAAGGGTGAAATAGGAGGTCCCAATGGGACCCATCATGGGTTACATCAAGATTTGGGTTGATAAAGCTTTGGAAAATATATCTAAGGCCCTAAAATATTTAGTTAAGAAGACAATCAAGTTTCAAGAACCTTTCCAATGGCATGAGAGAGTATAAAATCATCGATTTCAAAGAAGAACAAGCTCACTTCCAAATTTTCAACTCTTCCCTAATTTTGTAAGTTTTCTCTGGCTGACCTTTGGTTGCGAATTGGGGCCCAACCTCTGAGCATGTCAAGATTTAGTGTATCAGGGGTTTGTGAAGTGGTTCTCTCCCCTTTTCTTGAAATACGAAATCATGATGACCACTATGCTAGATCGACGACCCTTGTATCCCATGATCCGATGCTCCAAGTTCTTCCTTTGCGAATCGGGATTTCACGACTCGCGAATTCTAAGTTGCATCTTCCTCCACACTCCCAACTTCTGAAATGCTGATATTTCAGAGCGCCAAATAAATGGCTCTCACTCCTTCAGATCTGACAGCTACTATTCCTCCTGAGCTTACAAGTGTTGAAAGACTCTTTCCCTTATCCTCCCTACATATTTACTAGATCCAACAATCCATGGAAATCGGTGTTTCTCCCTGTGGGAATTTCCACCATCTGTTTCTCCGCCTAGGGAAAGTCCCTCATGAGGGGACATCCTACATCCATATCCCAATAGACATGTGACTACCTATCCTCTCCGCGATAGCAGCTCAGGTAGACTACTGACAACCCACGGGTTGAGGATGTAGACCCCTAGGCCGAGCCCTCAGAGCCAATCCTTTTCCCAAAGTTGCGGATCTGTTTTGTCGACTTCCCTTACCTACATTGTTCTATTGACCAGAGGTTGTTCACCTTGGAGACCTGATGTGGTTATGAGTACTACTGGGCATGGACGGTACTCAGTCCTCTAGATTTTCAAGGGCCATCAAGGGTGCACCAGACACCACAAGACGTGCGATGCTCTTCCACCTGTTGGACCCTATCTCCGGTTGAGCCGATTTTAGGGTGGTAAAGATGTTAAAAAGAAAATATAACTCTTCTCGGGGCCCCTAACAACGTCTCCAAATTTCCTAACGTTGTTGTCAGTTATAGGATGAGGCACCAACAACTCTAAAAAATGGGTGTCAATTTTGTTTCCTCTGGATGGAAGGTTGTTGGGTTTATCCAACTTCTATGTGTCTAATGATGAATGTGCCCTTTTATAGAAATGAATTATTGACAAATCATTGGAAATCCATTCGTTAGTTTGTAGGGATTTTCAAATGATTGATGCAGAGGAGGAAAAGGAGTGCATGTTGTCTGTGATGTTACTTGAAGGGGAAAAAGTTATGGAATTCCCTCAAATGTTTCCTTGATTTCAGCACCCTCTTCATTGAGATTGATTTTTGGGAAATATTATGACATGATTGAATTACCCTCAAATATAGGCATGATCAAGACCATGGACTTCAATTTTTTTTTCCTCTGTGCCTCTGAGACACTCTGCAAAGCCTCAGTCTTCCTTCCTATCAACAAGTGTGAATCATAGGATATGGGACACTTAGGTTCCATACAACATAATTCTTTTTTAAAATGGTAGTAAAGGCCCTATATTATCTCATTTATCATGGGGTTGGTCAAGATCTTATCAAAGGCATTCCCCTCCTAGAACATGGAGCTGGATAGTTGGTTAATCAACATTCTACATACAACTCTTTTATATTATTTATAAGGACCATAATTTTATGAACACCACTATGGAATGCTTCTAGATTTTTTTTGATTCTATAGAGAATGCTATGGAAAACATCCATATTTTTTGTGATGCCTCATTGTCCAAGATCCAGTGGGCCAAAATGGAATGTTGTATACAATGCCTATGTAAACAATGCCTATGTAGACAATGCCTATGTAAACAATGCCTATGTAGACAATGCCTATGTAAACAATGCCTATGTAGACAATGCCTATGTAAACAATGCCTATGCAAACAATGCCTATGTAGACAACGCCTATGTGGAAAAACCTGGATCATGATTATAGTGAGGAGGAGAAGGATGCAAGGTCCATTTTGGATGATAGACATGTGTACATTCTATTTTGTTTTCTTGCATCCAGGGTAGAGAAGGGGGCCGAATGAGATTGAACTTGACCTTTCCAAGCTCCACACAGTCAAAACATGTTTTTATTTTTGGTATACAAGGGGAAAAAAAAAATAGAGGCAACTTGGCGAAACCATATTTGAATGAAAAAATTCTAGGTGGGATTGGTGGAACTACCACTCACCATTCTCAAGCTTGCTGATAGTGTTCCCTCTAGCTCAGTCTCCTTCGCATGCCCTCTAGCTCAGTCTCCTCCATGCTTGATCTCCTTCTCCAATGTGCCCTTTCACAGATGTTCCCTTGATCTCCTTCTCTGATGTGCCCTAGCTCAGTCTCCTCTGTGCACCCTCTAGCTCAGTCTCCTCTGCCCTTGATCTCCTTCTCCGATGTTCCCTTGCACAGATGTCAGGGTTTGGGGAGTTACTCCTTCCGTGATCTCCTCAAATCTACTTGTGGTGTTCTCTCCTCATCTATCCTCAACTCTCCTGTTCTCTCCTTGACTCTACTCGACTCTCCTCATGTGCTCTCCTCATTTTCTCTCCTCACGCGCAAATTTGAATTTTTTTTTTGGTTTGGTTTATTATATATATTATAATTATCATATATATATATATATATATATATATATATATATATATATATATATATTATAATTATACATAATTTATATTTTATATAATTAATATATATTATAATTATATATAATATATATTATAACTAAATTTATATATTATATAATATATTAAAATTAATCATTAAATATTTCATCTATTACACCACTAATATATGACCAACCACCTATTCCACCACAACTCGGCATAGGTAGAACCTGTTAGGACCACACAATGTACCTTTTTGCCTATACTTTTTGCCACCATTATACTCTTGATCACCTACATTTAGACTCATCCTATCACCTTATCTGATCATCTCAAAGGTATACAACGTCCCTTCTCATTACTATATGTTTAATCTGTTTTGCATAATATTTTACATCATTCTCATACTTAACCATTGATTAGAAATGCATAAGTGTCCAAAGTTGTAGATTTGCATCCAAGGCCTATTGCTGAAACACAGAACTAATGTTGAAACACGAAGCTGCTACACAGTCCGAGACCGTGGATGCTGAAACACGGAGCTGCTACACAGTTCGAGGTCGCAAGATGCTGAAACACGGAGCTAGTACACAGTCCAGAGTTGCAGATGCTGAACACAGAGAAACCGCCAGAACCGACGATGCTGAAACACAAGGAAGCCGACACAGTCAGCGGTCAACAGTCAGAGCACAATTCACGTGGCTGAAACAGCCTGTGAATTGTGATGCTGAAACATCATCCACAACAACGAAGCTGTCACACCAGCCGTAACAGCAATATCTTATTCAGTTCCTGTAATAGCATTCGGTTGCGTGAGACTAGGAAATCCTATGCTGATTTAGAAAGAAGATCCGACTTAGGATAGGATTCAGATATGCATTGTAATGATCGAAGGGATTTCCTCTTTAAATCAGAGGAAATCACCATTCGAGATATCCAAGTTTTGATACATTGAAGCAACTCCAGAG
>ML833444.1:85168-95757 GCA_009831015.1 Picea engelmannii
TTTTAAATTGTACTTGATACTGATTCACCCCCCTCTGAGTATCAACAGTGTTGGTGGTGTATGCTAACACTTCTTGCTTACCAACATGTCTAGATCTGGAAGAAATTAACCAGTTGTATCGAACCACTGCACGCACCAACGATTAAATTAATCCAACTATCGATGGTGTAATTAGCTAGAGAAGTATCACGTCATGTGATTCTGACTCAGACACTGGTCTAGAGAATTGACAACAACGCCTACATGAGGTCTCAACCAGAAGATGTGAACGAATAGACCATGCAGTAAGGTGGGTTGGGAAAAAATTCAGAGAACCTCCAATTTTCCATGGAATCAATGACTTGGAAAAATTCCTAACAATATATGAGGATGAATTACTAGACAGTCAGATTTCTATCTCTTGAAATCACACTTAAGGCCACACTTGCAAGATGGTGGGGCACACACAAAGAAACAATAAGGGACTGGTACCAATGTAAGTCGTTACTGCGAATTATGTTTGGCGCAAAACAAAGAAGAAACGAACAACAAAAATAGTCAGGGGGCACCAACAGAACACTTGGAGAAGTGTAGAGCGTTGTGTAAAATGACACCCCCATAGGAATGGCCTCATTATTTTGTACACACATTAGATGGAATCCCAAAAAACTGGTATACATACCAGGAACTATGCAAAGGAACTGTTAGCACAATATTGGTTTATGCCTCACCGTTGCATAAGTGGCACTACCTAATATTTCTCAGAGAACAAAATCTGCATTTCATTATTCATTTTGGCAAATGAATACAATTGTTATGGGATTTTTATTTGTTTTGGGGAAGTTGAAATTATATTGATGTATTCCCAATATCCAAGTTAAATCATCAAAGAACCCACAAATTTATGCTACCTAATTTCATGTAGAAACAAAGTCAGGCATTACTTACAGGCACTATGTAATATTCTGGCAGAGGCTAAATTGTGCAGAGTTGTTTTGCCAGTTTTGAGTCACTAATTTAAAACTTGGGTTATGAGCAGTTGAGGATGTATTTTTGAAAACTGGAGGAGGTTTTTGTTCATAACATTCCAAATAACAAACAACTCTCTTAGGTTTTCAAAATGTGTTTTGGTTTGAGAGATATTGGATATAGAAGTAGGCATTGCGTACTCTGCACAGTGGCACTGCGTACTAATTTCCTGTAGCGGTCACAATTTTCATATTCTCCTTGTTGGGAGGTTGCCACATGTCAAGGAGGGTTTGAATGACTTATAAAGGATTATTTAGATGTTAAGGGACATATGCACCTAATATTTAGCTCCAGAAAAGGCCTCATGCATGAGGTTGAAACAATTTATTAATGACTTCCAACAAATTCCTGAAAATCGACACTTTGTTGGATTTTTGTCTCTTTGATTGTTGCCACCTATCTCCAAGGCTTAGAATCCAATGGAGGAGATGGGATTCAAACTCCTTAGGTTATTTGGATGCTATTTTCTATTTAAAGAGGGAGATATCTCTTGGAGAAGGGAGATTGATGAGCCAAGAGAGGCTAGAGAGAGATGTAGTAGGCAATTTTCCTGTGTGTGTTCATATTTAAGCCTGTGGGCATTTTTTGATTGTAAGCATTACTGCTATTGGAGACTCATGAGAGCTGTGATTTCAGATTGTAACTCTTCTATCTATATTTCTTCTTATTTGAATATATTGCATAATTGAGGATCAAAGGTTGTCAATGATTTATGGATCCCTAAGCAGCAAAGGATCTGTTGTATTTTTCCCATTATTCATTGTTTATATTCAAGTATTTGTTGATTCATTAAATTGACAGGATATTTATTTACTGAACATTCTATCTTATTCTTTCCTTCTTCATTTCTTCCACCTATCAGCATATAATCTTGTTTTATGTTAAGAAACTTTTTTTCCTTAGATGAGTGGGATGTTTGTGACTCCATTGCCCATTGGTGTAGCCTACTGATTTGCAATTTGTTTCCCTCTCTCTTTATTTATCCATCTTGATGATCCACCTATTCAAAACCAAAGTTATCTTTTACATTCTGATGGGTGCTAAGCTTACACTTTAGCAGTCAAAGTGTGACTTTCGATGCTAACATTTTTGGCACCGTTGTTGGGGATGGATTTGAGAAGATTGAAAATCTCACTGGGAAGAACGACACTGCACAACTCCATATTTAGATGGTGATTGAAGTTGGACACCTTCAAGACTGCACATTCACCATGGTGACTCCAATGTTTAGAATCAGTTGGTGACTCCACTGGGGATGAGTCAAATCAAATGGATATGAAGGCTATCCTATCCAAGAGGTTTTCCCCACTCAATTTCTCAGCCATATATGGTTATCCACATCCTATGCCTCAAATTGATGAATGGAAAGATCTACTACCCATATTTTATGAAGGTGAGAATGACAATCCTGTTGAGCATGTTCATGAATTTCATGTTTTGATGCAACAACTTGACATTCATCATGAAGATATATTGATGAAATTGTTCATGTATTCATTAGAAGGCGATGTGAGGAAATGGTATAGAACACTCCCTGCTTCTAGTATTTCCTCTTTGACGGACTTTCATGATGTTTTTTATTCTCATTGCAAGAAAATTTATCCAGCTAAAAGAATTTTTTAGAATTGTTGTGAGGGGTATGCATCATATATTCAAGATTCAGCAAGTGATTCCTCTATCAGTGATGATGAAGGGGATGATTGTAGAGAGAAAGACTTAGATTATGAGTTTCATTATGATTTTCCTAAATTTGAAGAACAAATGCATCATTCATGTCAAAATATAGGTCCCCAAGAGAAAGATCAATATGGACAATCCATCATTTCCTTATCTCCTCCTTTTCTCGATTCTTTAAGTCAAGAGGGCATATTAGATTCAAATTTATTTCATCATCAGAATAGTATTGCAGCTTGTCATGACCGAATTCATAGCTTATCAGTCCCTTCTATTGTTAATGAACCAATGTTCCATGATTTGCCAAGTTTTGATGACTATGAGGATGTTTTCCCTGAACAACCAGTTGTCCCAGCTATTGTACTAATCCCCTCATCCATTAATAGTCAAATGGTCATTGATTCACCTTTGTATGATAATTATGAACATGATTTCCATGAACACTCTGTTGAAGACCTTATATCAGAGAAGTAACCTTCCCATCAAAGCAACAATAGCTTGTTTCAACCCTCATGTCATATTTTTGTTGCTGAAAAAGAAGAAAAAGATGATAATCTAATTTTAGAGGGTGAAAAACTGAGAAATTGGGACCATAAACCAAACTATGATGAATATCCCTCACAATCAGAAGATAATATAGAAGAATATAGTTTCCCAAGCACTTCTAATTGTGATGAAATTCCCTATCAATCCCCTATTCCTCTTGAAGACACAAGCTCAGTTTCATCAAGCAGCCAAGATCAAATGCCATGTGATCAAATGAGAAAGGTTGAAATTAAAGAAAGACAAGCATCACTAATCCTTTTTCCTAATACACATCATGACCAGGAGTGGACCAAGTCCATATGCATTGAGGATGAATTATAGAATCAACAAGACATACAACAACCAAGAACAGTGGACGAAGGACCTAATGCAATACTTTTCCTTTTTACACAAAGCAATGTTGCAGGGGCAAGTATTGATGATTTTTTTCAGGATCCATTTGCAGCCTGTCTGCAAGAAAAAAATGGGCATAGTCTCATTGATTTCTTCAATGGAAAGTGTATTTCCAAATGTTTCTTTGACACTCCTTCAAGTAAAAATTATCTCTGGTGCTTAAGGAAGCACATTTCAAAACTTCAAATAGTTGAAAAAATGATGAAATGGCTTCATTGGTTGTTCCATGTAACTTGAACGCTTCAGTTTCTTAATAATTAGAGTAGGTGTGTGCAATAAGCTTACTGGACAAGCATCGTTTTCATCATTTTTTCAGTTCTAGTTTTCATTTTCATTTAGTTTCGGCTGAAGGTCACAGATCAAAGCAGATTGCAGAGGTTAAAGGTTGAGAGCATGACGCCACAAGCCCAAAGGATAAGGCACTGAAACTACAAGAGTTCTTAGAGACTCACAGGGAGGAATCTATCCCCCATGGAGCATATGTTAGCACAATATTGGTTTATGCCTCAACGTTGCATAAGTGGCGCTACCTACAGGCGTTACCTAATATTTCTTAGAGAACAAAATCTACATTTCATTATTCATTTTGGCAAATGAATACAATTGTTATGGTATTTTTATTTGTTTTGGGGAAAATTGAAATTATATTGAGTTATTTCCAATATCCAAGTTCAAGAATCAAAGAACCCATGGATTTATGCTACCTAATTGCATGCAAAAACACATTCGAGCACTACCTACAGGCGCTGCGTAATATTCTGGTAGAGGCTAAATTGTGTAGAGTTATTCTGCCAGTTTTGAGTCACTAATTTAAAACTTTGGTTATGAGCAGTTGAGGATGTACTTTTGAAAACTGGAGGAGATTTCTTTTCATAACATTCCAAATAAAAAAAAACTCTCTCAATTTTCAAAATGTGTTTTTGTTTGAGAGATATTGGATATAGAAGTAGGCGTTGCGTACTCTGCCCAGTGGCACTGCGTACTAATTTCCTGTAGCGGTCACGATTTTCATATTCGCCTTGTTGGGAGGTTACCACATGTCAAGGAGGGTTCGAATGACTTCTCAAGGATTATTTATATGTCAAGGGACACCTGCACCTAATATTTATCTCCAGCAAAGGCCTCATGCATGAGGTGGAAACAATTTATTAATGACTTCCAACAAATTCTTGAAAATCAACAGTTTGTTGTATTTTTGTCTCTTTGACTATTGCCACCTATCTCCAAGGCTTCGAATCCAATGGAGGAGATGGGATTCAACCTCCTTAGGTTATTTGGATGCTATTTTCTATTTAAAGAGGGAGATATCTCTTGGAGAAGGGAGATTGATGAGCCAAGAGAGGCTAGAGAGAGATGTATCAGGCAGTTTTCCTGTGTGCGTTCATTTGTAAGCTTGTGGGCATTTTTTGATTGTAAGAATTACTGCTATTGGAGACTCATGAGAACTGTGATTTCAGATTGTAACTCTTCTATCTATATTTCTTCTTATTTGAATATATTGCAGACTCGAGGATCAAAGGCTATTAATCATTTATGGATCCTTAAGAAGCAGATGATCTGCTGTATTTTTCCCATCAATCATTGTTTATATTCAAGTATTTGTTGATTCATTAAATTGAGAGGATCTTTATTTACCGAAAATTCTATCTTATGCTTTCCTTCTTCATTTCTTCCACCTATCAACATATAATCTTGTTTTTTGTTAAGAAGCTTTTGGTGTAGCCTACTGATCTGCATTTTGCTACCCTCTCTCTTTATTTATCCATCTTGATGATCCACCTATTCAAAACCAAAGTTATCTTTTACATTTTGATGGGTGTTGAGCTTACACTTTAGCAGTCAAAGTGTGACTTAGTGCTAACATGAACTATGAGATGGACAATACTACAACAAAAATTTACAGTTACTCTCTCATTTGAGCATGAGAACCCCAACATAGACACAACCCTTAAAAAAATAAGAAGGGTGATATTCATTAAGGAACCAAAAGTTGAACTCATAACAGAAGAACAACAACATAACAGATAGACAATAAAAGAATTGTTGTCATGCTACCATGTGCAGGAAGAAGTACTAGATGAAGACGATCCACATGATATTTAGATTGAAGAAGTCTTAGGAGAAAGAGAAGTGAAAGTTCCACCTCTAAAATCATAAGTAATTGTTGTTCCAATCAAGGTGAAGAAAGTCAACATTGGGATAGTTGAGAATCCCAAAATGGCCAACATTGGAGACTACTAGGATGAGGAAACAGTGGACAGGATAATAGAATTACTGCATGAGTATAGTGACATGTTCCCAATGACCTTTATAGAAATGAAGGGTATTGCAAGAGAAATTGGAGAGATGAACATCCCTCTCAAACCGGAGGAAAGACCTATTAGATAAAGGCCTTACATATTGAATCCCATCTACAAGAATAAAGTGAGAGCATAAATCGATAGAATGCTAGAGGTAGGAATCATATAACCAGTAGAAGAATCAGAATGGATAATCCCCATGGTAGTTCAGGAGAAAACACAAGGAGGAATAAGAATCCGTGTAGATATAAGAAAACTAAATGATGCTTGACTACATGAGCCCTTCCCTACACCCTTTACCGATGAAGTATTAGAAAATGTGGGAGGTCAAGAAGCATACTCATTCACTGATGGATTATTAGGCTACCACCAAATCAAGATAGCACCAAAAGATTGACACAAGAATACCTTTGCAACAGAATGGGGATATTACCAGTACATAGTCATGCCCTTTGGAGTGAAAAATGCACCAAAATTTTTCTCCAAAGTAGTCATTCTTGCCTTCAACAAATTCATCCATCCGTTTCTAGAGGTATATTTGGATGATTGGACAGTGTACAACCTACTGAAGGATCATGTTGAGGTGTTAAGTCTAATGTTATAAATATGTAGGAAATGCCAAATATACTTAAACATTAAGAAATGTATATTTGGAACACCCTTCCGAATTCTATTGCGTCAAATAGTATGCAGACAAGGTTTGATCGTGGATCCTACAAAGATTGCAGTAATTGTGAATTTACCACCACTGAAATCAGTGCGCCATCTGCGGGCCACATTGCGACATACAAGATATTACAGAAAATTTATCAAGGTGTATGCGCAGATCACTGCGCTGATGGAGAAATTGCTCAAGAAGGATACTCCATTCCAATGGAATGCGAGTTGTCAACAAGGATTGGACACCCTGAAGGAGAAGATGGTCACAAAAACCATCTTAGTCTTTCCAAATTGGGAGAATACATTCCATGTGCATGAATATGCATCAACCATATCCCTCAGAGATATTTTGGTGCAAACAAGAGCAGGGGAGTTGGACCATCCCATAGCATTTGCAAGAGAAAAATTATCAGAGTTTGAGAAGAACTACAACACTACAGAGAAAAAAGGTATGGAAATGGTGTATGCACTTCAAACATTCAAGAATTACCTACTTGGAAAACATTTTAATATGTTCAAAGATCATTCAGTCCTTAAGCACCTATTCAACAAGCCAGTATTGGGGGGGATAATTTGTCGATGGTTATTGTTGTTTCAAGAATTTGACTTTGAAGTCATAGTTAAACCAGGAAAGCTGAACGAAGGACCTAGTCACTTGTCAATGGTCACCAATGACGAGGAGCCTGCAAACTTAGAGGATACCTTCCCCGATGCACATTTATTTTTAGTCCAGGTCATGGATGATTACTTTGTTGACATTATTGAGTATTTAATTACAAGGACTGTGCCATAGGAATTTAACAACATGTAGAGTGTTAGCACTAAAAGTCACACTTTGACTACTAAAGTGTAAGCTCAGCACCCATTAGAATGTAAAAGATAAATTTGGTTTTGATTAGGTAGATCAACAAGATGGATAAAGAAAGAGAGAGGGAAACAAACTACACATCAATAGGCTACACCAATGGGCAATGGAGTCACAAACATCCCACTCATCTAAGGCACAAAAGATTCTTAATAGAAAACAAGATTATATGCTAATAGGTGGAAGAAATGAAGAAGGAAAGCATAAGATAAAATGTCCAGGAAATAAATATCCTCTCAATTTAATGAATCAACAAATACTTGAATATAAACAATGACTGATGGGAAAAATACAACAGATCCTCTGCTGCTTAGGGATCCATAAATCATTGACATCCTTTGATCCTCAAATCTGCAATATATTCAAATAAGAAGAAATATAGACAGAAGAGTTACAATCTAAAATCACAGCTTTCATGACTCTCCAATAGCAGTAATTCTTACAATCCTAAAATGCCCACAGGCTTACAAATGAACACACAGAGAAAACTGCATATTCCTACTCTCTCTAGCCTCTCTTGGCTCATCCTTTTCTTCTCCAAGAAATATCTCCCTCTTTAAATAGAAAATAACATCCAAATAACCTAAGGAGGTCGAATCCCATATCCTCCATTGGATTCTAAGCCTTGGAGATAGGTGGCAACAGTCAAAGAGACAAAAATCCAACAAACTGCTGATTTTCAGGATTTTTTTGGAAGTCATTAATAAATTGTTTACACCTTATGCATGAGGCCTTTGCTGGAGATAAATATTAGGTGTAGGTGTCCCTTAACATCTATCTGATCCTTGAGAATCCATTAGAACTCTCCTTGACATGTGGAAACCTCCCAAAAAGGCGAATATCAAAACCGTGACTGCTACAGGAAATTAGTACGCAACGCCACTGTGCAGAGTATGCAACACCTACTTCTATATCCAATATCTCTCAAACCAAAAAACATTTTGAAAAACTAAGAGAGGTTTTTGTTATTTGGAATGTTATGAACAAAAATCTCCTCCAGTTTTCAAAAATACATCCTCAACTACTCATAACCCAATTTTTAAATTAGTGACTCAAAACTGGCAGAATAACTCTGCACTATTTAGCATCTGCCAGAATATTACGCAGCGCCTGTAGGTAGCGCCCGACTGTGTTTCACTTGTATGCAGATTTTTTCCTCAGTGAAATATTAAACAGTTCCATTAGGTAGCACCACTTGCACTGCGTCTGTGTGCAAGTGTGGGTAGCATAACCAAAAACGCAGTTCCTTCAATCTTGAATGTGTGAAGAGAAATTTGTAGTCTTTCATGATGACAAAACCATTTCAATTAAGTGCCTTGACTGTACAATGGGTAGTGCCTTTTACCACAGGGGAAACTAACACTTATCAAAAACTAAAAACCCAGCTAGTTAAATGCTTAGCAACCTGTATGATGGCAGAAATAGTATGTGCATATCAGTTAACCCTCCCAAAAGGAACAATTCTAAAAAAAATGGGGCTCACCTTTCATAAACTATTTAGTTACCTTAAAATTCAACCTCACACTCTTTCTTGTAGAAAGAGGATCTTCCTTTGGCACAACAGACTTTTCCTCCTCATAAATGGAAGGCTTATTCTTAGGGGTTATGCTCTTCTTGACTGCAGGTGTCTCTTGAAACTTGGTACCTTAACCAATCTTGTGCTAACATAGGCTCCATGGGGGATGGCATGTTCCCCGTGAGCTTCCAAGAAATTGTAGACCTGTGCCTTGTCCATCCTCCATATTTGGCCAAGAAAACCTCTATACTCAGAAGAACCTATGCTCCTTTATTCAAATCTAAAATGACTGTAAACTGAAAATTGGATTCTGGTGAAAACAACTTGCTAAAATCTGACTACTGCAAATTGTCAAAAAGGGAATGCTCAAAACGGGATTATTTTTTCCTACTCCTACTCTAATCAAGTGTGTTGCTTCAGATTAGGTAAAATAATTCTTCCAATGAAGCCATACAAGCATCTGACTGATTGGTAAGCATCTTGATCCGGAAATGATCAATGTAGGGAACCAAAGAATACATAAATGCATTTCAAAAGAGCAGGACAACCATCCTTCAATTGACAAAAGTGCTTTGACATCCAAGCTACTCAGAGACTCGAGATAATTAGCAAATGGATCTATAATACTGAAAACACATACCTCTTGCTATTGTTTCAATTGAAAATCCAAAAGTCTTTGCATATCCTCCTGCTGATCATGGCTGCCACCTTCATATGCTTGCAAATCTGAACAAGACTGTATGCTAGATTCATTGTTGATGATAGACTGTTTGGTGTCTTCTGCAGATCTAGGTTCCAACACAATACATATGGGCTCACTGATTTGAGAAGGTGACTATTGAATGTCTTCTACGAGAGTTTTCAGATGGTTGATTTCTATACACAGTTGTTCTTCATCAACATTTGATTCATAGCTATCATAAACTGGTTGGTTGCTCCTTAAATCAACACAATGGATCTGCTCTTCTTCATTAGAGTATTCATCAAAGATAGGTTATCCCAAGGCTTCTTGGTCTTGCATAGAAAAATGAACAATCCCCCAATCTCTCTCTTCAATCTTAGGTGAAAAGATATCATGGGAAACCTCTTGCAGGAAAAGAGAAAGATCATGTTCTACAATTGGTTCTTCTTTTGAATCAGAGACATCAGATGCATAAGGTACATGATATAATGCAACTGAACCCATGCAATCATTAGTACAATCATGACTGATATCTGGAAGACTTTCTTCTCGGGAATAAGAAAGAGAAAGAGGTTCATTCCTATCTTCATTTGGACAGTGAATAAAATAGTTTTCATCTTTATATTCAGCAGATAAATCTAACAAATATTGAGCACATTCTACATATCCCTCACAACAATTATGACAAATACTTTCAGAGGGATAAAAACTTTTGCAGTGTTCATTGAATACTCTGTGGAAATCCTTCAAGGATGAAATGATGGAAGAGGGTAACGAGAAATACCATTTACGTGCATCCCCATCTGTTAAGCCCTAATATTGTCTCATTACCCCTTAATTGGGGCATATTATATTAGTAATGTTATTTTATTTATGTCGGCTTTAGGCCATTAGTTGTAATTATACCTCCTAGTCTCCTATATATACCAAGGAGACATTTTCATT